>CAUYPK010105642.1:0-51969 GCA_963574355.1 Loris lydekkerianus
CTGTGTGTGTGACTCCACCTCTTCCCAATATTATTGATAAATAACTTCATCTTCACTTTAAAGGAGTAACTGAGGTTACTTCTTCAGTAACTACACTTGTATACCCACATTCACTCACACTGCTGGTGGGAATGCCCACTCATACGTCCCTTCTGGAAGGATGTTCGGAGAATACTTAGAGACCTAAAAATAGACCTGCCATTCGATCCTATAATTCCTCTTCTAGGTTTATACACAGAAGACCAAAAGTCACAATATGACAAAGACATCTGTACCAGAATGTTTATTGCAGCCCAATTCATAATTGCTAAGTCATGGAAAAAAGCCCAAGTGCTCATCGACCCACAAATGGACTAGCAAATTGTGGTACATGTATACCATGGAATACTATGCAGCCTTAAAGAAAGATGGAGACTTTACCTCTTGCATGTTTACATGGATGGAGCTGAAACATATTCTTCTTAGCAAAGTATCTCAGGAATCGAAGAAAAAGTATCCAATGTACTCAGTCCTACTATGAAGCTAAATTATAGCTTTCACATGAAGGCTATAACCCAACTATAGCACAAGACTATGGGGAAAGGGCCAAGGAAGGGGAAGGGAGGGGGGAGGTTTGGGTGGAGGGAGGGTGATGGGTCTGGCCACATCTATGGTGCACATTTTTATCTATAATAAAAAATAAATTAAAAAAAAGATAGAATTCTAATTCAGCTGTTTTATGTGCTTTAAAAAATTATCCGTTTATGTAGTAAATGTTAACATTTTATGTAAAAATCCTTATTATATTAAGTACATCAGAATCTCATACTTTAATTTTGATTATATTTTTTCTCTAAGTTAAGCCCCCTTTACTTTTTTTTTTTTTTTTAATTAAATCATAGCTGTGTCCATTAATGCAATTACGGGGTACAATGTGCTGGTTTTGTATACAATTTGAAATACTTTCATCAAAATGGTAGCATAACCTTTACCATATTTTCTTCTTTTTTTTTTCCTTTTTTTGTAGAGAGAAAGTCTCACTTTATTGCCCTCAGTAGAGTGCTGTGGCATCACACTGCTCACAGCAACCTCCAACTCCGGGGCTTAGGCAATTTTCTTGCCTCAGCCTCCTGAGCCTTTACCACATTTTCTTAGTTACTGTGTTAAGACCCCTTTAAACAAATGAAAATAATATCAGCAAAGACACTTAAATCATTTCTTATTGAAAGTCACAGCTGCAATCATGGCCAAACCGGAAACTATAATATTATTGATAAACAATGTTACTTCCTCTCAACAATATTGAGAAATAATAAACAGTATCATGGGGTTTATTTAGTAACAAACAGCCACTCTCAGAACGATCAGTAACTGTCATAGTTATAGAAGATATTTATAATTTCTTTTTTTTTTTTTTTTTTTTTTTTCATTTTTTGGCTGTGGCTGGGTATGAACCTGCCACCTCTGGCATATGGGGCCAGCGCCCTACTCCTTTGAGCCACGATATTTATAATTTCTAAACGGAAACATGAAGTAATTACTTGCTATTCCTGGCAAATCGATCATACAGAAGGTGTAATAGGGTAAATAAAAGAATAAATGCTTGGGAAGCTGAGGCCTAAGCCCAAGAGCTGGAGGTTGCTGTGAGCTGTGATGCCACGGCACTCTACCTAGGGTGACAAAGTGAGACTCTGTTTCTAAAAAATAAAAAATAAAAAAAAGAATAAATGCTTGTGAATGAAGAAAGTGACTGGTATCACTTGGAAAACTTTTATAGTATTTACTTACCTACTTTGAATGCTTCACAAAACTCTGATAAAATATCGTTTGGCTCGGCACCCGTAGCACAGTGATATCTGCGGCCAGCCACATCCACGGGGGGTGGTGGGTTTGAACCCATCCTGTACCAGCTAAACAATGACAACTGCAAACAAAAAAATAGCCAGGTATTGTGGTGGGCACTGTAGTCCCAGATACTTGGGAGACTGAGGCAAGAGAATCGCTTAAGCCCAAGAGTTTGAGGTTGCTGTGAGCTGTGATGCCACAGTACTCTACTAAGGTACGACGGCTTACAACTCTGTCTCAAAAAAAAAAAAAAAAGAAGGATAGTCACTTAAATTAATCTGCATGTTAAAAAACTAAAGATCAATCATTCTCCTATCATGAGTCAGAAAACCTGATATTTGGGTTAGAAATTGGACCCCACCCATATAGAAATAACTGTGTTTCCCCTTAATGATGACATACATTTAAACATCTACATGTGAGCCGTGAGTTGCTCTGTAAGAAGAATGTCGGTAGGTTGTATATTGTGGGAAATCTAGAAGGTGGTGAAAGATCAATTTGACATGGCAAATAATAAAGAGTTGAGAATATTTAAAATAATAATCATGAAAATTAAAACATGCATTGCAGTCTGTTGGGTGTTTTCATAATGTGTTACTGGTTCCATTGATGCTTCTCTGAGGAAGCTCATGCTGTGGTTTCCTCTGGCTAAAGAAAATTCCCTGTGGAATTTTCTACTCCAATTTTACCCATCTGGAAACTGAATGTGGAAGGAAACATGGACGTGCTGTGTTTTAGCACATGATTGCAGTGTCCGTCCCAAGTGAACACGCTGCCTTCCAGGGAACGATGGGGAGACGTGGGGTGAAGACGGACTTCTGCTGGCAGACTAGGTGGGAACAGTTCCTCCTCTGCTCAGTTTCCAAGTTTACCCTCTCTAAACCACCTCTGTTCCCTGCTTACCTAGCTCCCCTTAAATGGGAAATTCTAGGAAGAAAAGCTCTTCTCATAGCATTTTTGTTTTGAGTGCTTCCTGTTTAACTTTATTTAATTAGAATTAAAGTTCTCCAGGGAAGTACGAATGTCTTCTCCCAATTTTTTTATTAACTACAATTAGAAGTCGAATTCAGCAAAGATTTAAAGCGTAAGTCTTCCCTCACCTTCTGTGTGAGATTGCCCACTTTCCTCATGAATGGGCAGGTTGTTAAAACTTACCTGAGGAAAGCAAATAACAATAGCACAAGTCTGTAAAATAATCAATCTCTTGCCAAGCTGTATTATAAAAGTCTTACAAATGTATTTTTGCCAAAGGCAAATAGGGTGGGTGGATAGACAGCTATGCTACCACCTGAGTTCTAGAAAAATCTTTAAGCTTTTTTAAAAATAGCACAGAGGATACGTAGGATTTTTTTCTGAATTTCACCATATTTGTCTTCACAGAGCATCTGCTGCTGTCTGGGTTCTTATCTGATCTGTGCTTCTGAGTTTTGCTGTCATTAGTAACATATATGTCAACCTTTTTTTATTATATGTACACGTGCACTTGAAGGACCAAGAAACCAGCTACACAATTATCAAATCGAAGGAGACCAGCATCACTGCAGAGGGCTTGAAGCCGGCCTCCGTGTACATCTTCCAAATTCGAGCTCGAACTGCCGCCGGCTATGGTGTCTTCAGTCGAAGATTTGAGTTTGAAACCACCCCCGTGTGTAAGTCATTTTAATTACTGTCAACTCAGGTCTCTGTAATGGTTACCAGGAGAGGGTCAGTGGATCAGTACCCAGTTGGGCCCTCCATCCATCTCCCTCTCCCTCCGTCTCCCAGGCAGGACCCCTCCTGGGTCGGATGCACCTGTTACCTGTCAGGCTGTCACAGAACCAGGGGGTTAACACGTGGGTCCCTGCTCCTCACTGTGTTTAAGCTGCTGGGAGACCGCGCAAGGGGTGGAGGTCCTTCAGGAATGTTTAAACTTGTTTTAAACACTTTCTTCCCAATGCTGCTATACTTTATTGAGTTACTGCCATTTACTTTTTTACTTCTTTTGTTGAACTCTGCTACCAGAAAATTCCACAGGGAACTTTCTTTAGCATTAAGTTTGTCAAGGTAATGTTGCTCTCAAGAACCAGTCTGATTTCTTAAAAAAATAAAATAAAACAAATCTCTGGCACTATCTCCTAGTAGAGAATTTGAAAATATTTCTGGAACATCATTTTTGTACAATTGTTCCCCTTTAAATATACACCTTTAGCTTCCATAAAATACTAAAATTACACACTTGTTCCAAAGTAAGCCCTTTAAATGCAGTATTAGAAGACAGAAGTTTGCCTTGTTCATGGAGGGAAGAACCAAAATTATTCATCTTTTTACGAAAAAGAGGCATAAAATGTGTGTTTGTTTCCTCTTTAAATCAAGTTACATAAGAATTTGTGATTTTAAAATTGAGAAAATAAAATGCTCATTTTTTTGAAAGACAACAAAATGAGAGCTTAGTTATCAGATTTACTTTGCTATATTTAGAATTATTAAATTAAAATTTCAGTAAAACTACATAATATGGCCCTTTAGAAAACCAAGATGTATTTTTGTTACAGCCTGCTTAACTGAATTATTTAGGAAGTAATTTTTATTACTTAGATATATCTCAGTGTCACTTCATGGATTTTTTTATAAAGACACCATTTTAAAAAAGTGATAAACTATTTTCTTTCTCAGCAAAGGAAAATTCTACAACTGCAGTTAAAGCTACTTGAATTTGAACCTCTAAGAAAATGTTCTTACTATGTTTCATAACAACGTCATATAATTCTCATAGTCTCGTAAGAAGTTTACAAATATACAATAATTAAAATAATCCTTTCTTTTCAGAATTTCTGTAGCTTCGGTCATACGCCTTTCATTGGATAGTTAGTTATGTAGTCATTTCTAAAATTACATGAATTATTTTGTTGGTCAATTATTTATTTTATATCATAATTTAATTATTTATATACATGTATGATTTCCCTAACAAGGCCTCCAAATACTTGAATGCGGAATGATGGTTCCTTAAATGCATCTGTGTTTTCCCTTATAAAGTTATGGATGATGTTTATTTGGTGGGTAATAGCTAAAAAATAGTTAAGTATTTATGCTGAAAGAAAAGCCTTTTTTATCTCCCAGATATGTAAGAAAATAAAATTGCATTAAAATTAGCTTCAGCACACTGTTTAAAAACAATTTTCTAAAATTGCCTGTTCAACTCCTGTGATGTCCACATGGATGATAATGACACATTGACACAGTTTGTTATTTATTTGCTCAATTTCCAAAATTTATTACTTATTAATTTATATTATACTTCAGTCATTTATTGATAAGGAGATAAAATTATTCTGAGGGGCTTTTCTTTTTCATCTACATTATATTATAGTTCAAAAATACAGGCCTAAAACCAAATGCCAATAGTAGTAAAAATAGGAATGTAAAAATATTTATTTTAGAAAGACTAATTAATGTGAAGACTTGGGTTGAGAAACCTCCAACCATTCGTGCTCTGCCAGGATTTAGTTTATGTTTTATAATCCACACTTAGCCTCTTTATTTTAATTTTATTGTGCATAAAAATGACATATTTTAAAATTGACTCTGTGTTACCTCTGTTCTTAAACATAGTGACAAAAAAACACATCAATGAATAAACCTTCCGTGCATTCATGAAAGCATTCCGTCAACTACTTAGCTCTTCTTCTGATTTCTATTAACAAAATTTGTCTTAAAATTTCAGGACCATCACTGACTTTTTCCCAACCCTATTAAGGGTGTGTATTAAGTCAGGTCACTTGCATAGGGTCATGTTGCAGTCAAGACACCAGACAGTGCCAGTGCCATGGAGATCCCTACACGTCCCTCATACAGCCACGCCCACTCCCTGGGAGCTGCTCCCTGCCATTGCTAATTCCTGGGAACCGTTAATATGCCCCCCATTTCTAACCTTTCTTTTTTAAAATTTTTAATTTTTTTTAACATTTTTGTTCAGCGTTTGGGATTCATTGAGGGTACAAAGAATTAGGTTGCTTTTGTTAGGGAAAGACCCTCTTATAATTGTGTCCCACCCCCAGGAGGTGTGTCATCCACTATGATCCCCATCCTCCTCCCTCCTCCCCTCTCCCTGATCCCTCATTCTCCTATCCCCCCCCTCACACCTTGTATTAGCTCATCTGCTGCCTTCATATTAGAATTGAGTACATTAGATTCTTGTTTCTTCATTCTTGTGATGTTTTACTAAGAAGAATGTGTTCTAGCTCCATCCAGGTTAATACAAAAGATGTAAAATCTTCATCTTTTTTAATGTCTGAATAGTATTCCATGGTGTACATATACCACAGTTTGTTAATCCATTCCTGGATTGGTGGGCATTTAGGTTTTTTTCATATTTTAGGAATTTTAAATTCATTTGCGATAAACAGTCTATTGCAAATATCCTTATGATAAAAGGATTTTTTTCCTTCTGAGTAGATTCTCAGTAATGGGATTGCAGGATCAAATGGGAGGTCTAATTTGAGTTATTTGAGCATTCTCCTTACTTCCTTCCAAAAAGATTATATTAGTTTGCAGTCCCACCAGCAGTGTAAAAGTGTTCCCTTCTCTCCACATCCACACCATCATCTGCAGTTTTGAGATTTTTATGATGTGGGCCATTCTCACTGGGGTTAGGTGATATCTTAGGGTGGTTTTGATTGGCATTTCTCTGATGATTAGGGACAAGGAGCATTTTTTCATGTTTGTTAGCCATTTTTCTGTCTTCTTTAGAGAAAGTTCTGTGCATATCTCTTGCCCAGTGATATATGGGATTGTTGGGTCTTTTTTTGTTGATTAATTTGAGTTCTCTGTAGATCCACTAGGATCTATCAAGCTTTTGTCCAATTCATAATATGCAAATATCCTTTCCCACTCTGAAGGTTGTCTTCTTGCTTTGGTTGTTTTCCCCTTAGCTGTACAGAAGCATTTTTGTTTAATTAAGTCCTATTTGTTTATTTTTCTTGCAATTGACATGGAAATCTTCTTCATAAAATCTTTCACCAGGCCAATATCTTAAAGTGTTTCCCCCAAACATTCTTTGAGGAATTTTTTTGTACATGCCTTATATTTAAATCCTTTATCCATCTTGAATCAATTTTTGTAAGTGGTGAGAAGTGTGGGTCCAGTTTCCGTCTCTTACATGTGGTTATCCAGTTCTCCCTGCACCGTTTATTGAACAGGGATTCTTTTCCCCAGTGTATGTTCTTATTTTGTTTCTCAAAAGCAGGTGGCGGTAAGATGTTAGTTTCATCTCTTGGTTTTCTATTTTGTTACCAAATGTCAAGAGTCTATTTTTGTGCCAATACCTTGCTGTTTTGATCACTATGGCCTTGTAGTATAGCCTAATGACTATAGATGCAAAAATTCTCAATAAAATCCTAGCCAGTAGATTGTAGCTAAACATTAAAATAACATTCATCACAATCAAGTAGGTTTCATCCCAGGGATGCAAGACTGGTTTAACAAAAGTCTATAAATGTAACTCACCATATCAACAGAAGGAAAAACAAAGACCATAAGATCCTCTGAACAGATGCGGGAACACTTAGGAATACAGGCATAGGTGACACGTTTATTAAATGACAGAAGCCATGTGCAACAAACCCAGAGCTAATATTGTACTGAATGGAGTAAAACTGAAATCTTTCCCGCTCAGATCTGGAACCAGACAAGGCTGTCATCTGTCACCACTACTATTCAACATCGTGCTGGAAGTTCTTGCACACCTCCGGCCCCCAGATGAGACCTATGCAAACAATACACATTCACTTTTTATGAAGACAAGGAAATAATCAGTGACTTGGTGTGACTTTCACATTTCTGTTTGGAGAGTCCATATTTTCTTCTAAAGGTGGCTTTTCAGTTACACACTTTTTTTTTTTTTTTTTTTTTTTGCAGTTTTTGGCCAGGGCCAGGTTTGAACCCACCACCCCCAGCATATGGGGCTGACGCCCTACTCCTTGAGCCACAGGCGCTGCCCTCAGTTACACACTTTTAAGAAGAGATATTAGGGGGATATCTCAGCTTATTGTGGGTGAATTGCTTAAACTTTGAATTGATTACTGACTATTAAGCAGGTTCTATTGAATGCACGTGAACACTTTACCCATAAGCCCCAATCTCTGTGTCTCCCCTCAGCAGTGGAAGCATCCAGCGATCAGAGCCAGATCCCCATAATCGCTGTGTCCGTGACCGTGGGAGTCATTCTGTTGGCCGTGGTCATCGGCTTCCTGCTCAGTGGAAGGTAAGAGGGGATCTGTGATCCCTGATGGCGGCAGCGGACCTGGTCCTCACCTTGACCATTTGATGTTAGCCACATCCCAAATAAACCAGGCAACCCATGTATCAGTGGGTGCCCTCGATATGTGATGCATTTTTAAACTTCATTCTTATATTATTGCTAATGTAAGCATAAGACTTCCCTTTTTACATATCCTTTCTTCACAACAGCATTATAACATGTTGTTGTTTATTCAGTTGTTAATATAACCATATCTGTTTTTCTGATATATATTTTTTTAATTTGGATATTTCCCCCTCTCTCAAAAGTATATATGTTTGTCTGCTCTTAAGTTGAATTTCTGTATCTGTGCCTAGTGCGTGTCTGGGGAATAGAACTGGTAAATTCTATTTACCAGCATCGTGTATTAACAAGGGGGTGGATAAGCAGACATTTGGCAAGAGAAAGCTTCTTTGGAAATAAACCTTTTTGAAGAGAGCTTTTATTTTTAGCTTTTAAAAGATTTCAACCTGAATGCTTCAATGATGGCGTACACTGATTGAAAGCAGATGTTTTTGAATGTTCATATAAGTATTGTATATGTACTTTTTTTCATCTTTAAACTAAGAGAGGGCAAGCCCCCTACACACACACTCAAAAAGCTTTTGTAGGTGGTATTGTTGGACATTAAGCTGAGAATAATCAAATTGCCTAAAAATAAAATAAATAAATCACGAATGTGCCCTATTCCTACAACAGACATCTTTTCATATTTTCCTATGTTTCTTTAATCTAGGTTATAGTTAGAAGGAATATTTAGAAATTTTAAACTTCATTTTGGTGTTAGACCATTATAAAAAAGAGTATTCATGGACACATTTAAACCTGACAGAAATAGGATGTATTGTAAGCCCCTCTCAAAGAAAGCCACAGAATCAATATTTGTATTGATTTTTTTAGTGTTCTACTTACTGACGGTTGACTCTTCAGCACCTGTTCAACTCATAAATATACAGAATTAGGCACTTTTCAATACACTGCACATTATGTCCTGAGCAGATTTTTGACTAGATCCTTAGCTAACACTAGTATTTTATTTTCATAAAGCATTGCTAATTCCTTTGAGCATCCTTTTTCTTTGCATCTGAAAATTCCTTTTCTTCCGGTTCCTATTCATTTGAAAGTGTTTGAAATTTTCATAAGAATAAATGTAGAATGTCACTGCTTACGTTTATTATTAGAATAACAGCTGTGCATTTTTAGAATTCCTAGTGGGGAGGCAGTGTGTGTTTTGGTGAGGACTTTGAAACCCATCCCACCAAAGGCCTGGCTCTGTCTACCCCATGCTGCCCTCTCTTCTCTAGGCTGCTGGGGAGAGCGCCCAGCTACCACCTGCTTTCTGGAAAATAAGCAGATTCTTACTGTTCTTGTCATTGAAACTTTGCTCAGCTTTTGATCCAATTAGATAATCAGGTTGTGTGAGTTGTACCTACTAAGAAAACTGCCGTGGATAATGCCTTTTCCACAAAGTCTGGATAAAAGCGATACCTTTGCAGAGCTAGTTTGTAATACCCTTTCTTTGCTTCTGACGGAGAAAAAAATTGGTGTCTTTCTTTCTAATGAATTCAGTAAGCACTAGTTATGTTTAGGGATACAGGGATTATTATGAACCAAAGTGTAAAATGTAATATATTTATGTGTTTCCAAATTTATTAAATTATAAACTCTAATATAAGAAATTATTTATTATAGGGTTTTTTTTAATTTTTTTTTTTTTTTAATGGAGCTGGAGAACATTTAGTAAACTATCCCAAGAATGCAAAAGCAAGTATCCAAAGTAGTCAATACTAATATGAAATCAGCATACAATCAAATATGCTCCCGTACAGGAGAAAAACACAATTAAACTGAAGTTGAGGGTGCGGGAGGAGGAGGGACATTGATGAGCTCTCACCTAACAGGCACATTTTACAAGTCGACGGCATTCCTCCTGAAGGGGCCCAACTACAAACTGAGCTTTACCTAACAAATGCACACAGTGTAATCTAATTACCTGTACCCTCATACGAAAATGAATTTTTATTTTTTTGTAATTTTATTTATTTTTTTGGTAATTATTTTTTATTAAATCATAACTTTGTACATTGATGCATTTATGGGGTTCAGGCTACTGCTTTGAGATACAATGTGAAATGCTTACATTGAACTAAGTAACATCTCCATCACAATTACACTCACTTCTTAATAGTTTTGAAATGTAGCATTGCATCATGCACATTAGGTGAGGTCCCCCAAATACCCTCCCTCCTCCCGTATCCCCCCTCCTCTCCCCTCTCTCTCCTTCCCGTCTGCTTTCTGGACTGTAGTTATGTTTTGCCATTCATATGAATGTGTAGGTGATTATATATTGGTTGAGTACATTGGATACTTTTATTTCCATTCTTAAGATACTTTACTAAGAAGAATATGTTCCAACTCCCTCCAGAATATTTAACCTAAAAATTCTTAATTTGTATTAATGTGAATTTATTACAGACATTTGGCTATGGGTTCTTGCTCTTGTGTGACACCTACAACATTAAATAAAATGTTTGAGGCAACATTTAAACTACACACTATTTAGTCACTGAAGGATGCTGTAGTTTTAGCTCATACGACACTTCCTGAGTCCAACACGCACATTCACCCACACACACACAAAATCCATGCCCCAAATTGCTGTTGAGAATACCTAAATTTTAATATAAAGTCTCATTTATCCTGCAATCACATCTATGCCCAAAAGACGGCTTAATTTTCAGCATAAGTGAATCCGAGCCTTGGTAAGAAAATTTATGATTGTATTGTCTTACTGAAGTGTACTACTTTTAAAAATAGCAACGCCTGACCAATTACTACATTGTTCATTCACATTAGAATTCTCTCTTAATCAGATTTAATTTAATAACATCATGCATTTATGATGCTGATGCTAGCAATTTGAAGCTGAAAAGATTATAAATTTCACCCAAAAGACTCTGAGAATTTTTTTACCAGCATTTTTCTTTTTTGCATGAAATTTTCATACTTCATTTTGTTAAATGTAAATTCTTGAATTTCAGGGAGCATTTGTCATACGATAGAAACATCTTGAGCCATTATGTTACACTCTTCACGGACCAATTATTTTATATTTTGATTTATGTAACTATGCATACACAAAAACAAACTAATATTATTCTTGGGAGACTTTTCTTAGGTCATTTTAGGCAATGAAGTTTGCAGTTTTTTGTCTGGACTCAGAAAATCTTACCCAAGCTGCCAGTACCTAGATGTCTTGAATTAAATCAGTAAAGATTTGTCCAATAAATGGAAAATTAAATTAAGAAATGTGGCCCAAACTGAACACAAATTTGGCAAGTTATATTTGAGTACTAGCAAATCATTGCTACTATTTTTTTATTTTTATTTATTTTTTTGAGACAGAGTCTTACTCTTGCCTTGGGTAGAGTACCCTGGCATCATCATAGCTCACAGCAACCTCAAACTCTTAGACTTAAGCAATTCTCTTGCCTCAGCCTCCCAAATTACCTGGGACTATAGACACCCGCCACTATGCCTGACTAGTTTTTCTATTTTTAGTAGATTTGGGGTCTTGCTTTTGCTCTGGCTGTTCTTGAACTCCTGAGCTCAAGGGATCCACCCACCTTGGCCTCCCAAAGTGCTGGGATTACAGGTGTGAGCCACCACACCCCCTCTAGCAAATTACTTTGAAAAGTCTTTCCCAAGATTGGTCAGAGGATGTTTAATTACCTATGTTTCTCCCTCTTCTCTGTGACAAACTTGATTACTAAACACACACACACACACACACACACACACACACACACACGACGTTTAGACGGCCTTCTCTAATTAAATATTAAATATTAAATTTAATATTTTATTATTTTTTAATCCCTTGACTATGGCATGATATACAAAATACTTGTACCTAGGTGACATATCCTTTCATTGAAAATAATTTGACTCCTCAGTTTTTAAACGATTTCATTTTGTTATATTGTGAAATGTTAATATCACTTTATAGGTAATATTCATTGAAAATTCATATCACAGTTTAGGCCCAGGAAAAAATATCCTTAAGATCCATATTCATGGACAATTTGTACTTTTGTTCAGACCAAAGAAAAAAATAATTTTCATATTCTGACACATTGAGTATCATGAGACTAATCTATTTCCAAGGGAAAAATAAACTTTTTAAATTCCTAAATCTACTCAAAGATGAAAAAGGAATCAAGTATGGAGCCTTTTTAATCTTTTCATGTTTAAGCTAATTATGCAGAAAACTTTGGGGGTCTTTCTACTTAGACACAATTTAAACAATATAGTCAAGTGTCAGTCTTGAAGGAAAAAAAAGTCTATTAAAAAAATGACGTGTTAGAATTCTTGATGATTTTTAAATGGGCATGATCCTCCCTTTTAAAGGTGTTAATTATTCCAGAGGGCATTTTCTGCATGTTTCAAACTCTTTTTTTTTTTTTTTTTTTTTTGATACTTTCCTATAAATAGTTAAATTATTTTTCTTGCCATGGGATTAAAAATAGTTGACATGACCTCAGCAAGCTATGAGCTAATTGTCCTAGGACAGATATGAATTAAACCTCTTGATATGCACAGAATATTGTAATTAGTCTTTACTTTTTCTCTTTTATTAATAATGGCACTAAACATGGGTAACTTTTCAGGTCCTAATTCTGTGGGCTTTTTTCTCTGATATGTCATAGATTAAAGCTGTTAACTGGCCAGTCTCTTCCCGCAGATGGTCATGCGGGAGAAAGTACTTCCCTGTGTCTTTTTCACTCTTTTTCTTTCCTTGAAAGATTATCATTGATATTCAGTTGACATTTTTTTGCCTGTGTCCCTGTTTCAAAAATCGTGTCTAAATCCTGAAAATGGACTATTGGATACTTAGTCTGACGGAAGTTAATGTTACAGGATTTAGTGGTACAGAAAACATAAAGGAGAATTTGTTTACTTTACAGAAAAAAAAAAAAAAAAAACATTTTTTGAGTCTCTTTCAAAATAGCCTTTGTGGGATTAAACAAGGTATTAGTAATATTAGGAATTTTACATTTCTGATCCCTCATTTGCCATGTGTTCAGGAACTTAATTAAATTTCAAGAAAATTTCAGGCCATTATTTATTCATTTTATTTATTCATTTATTTCCGACTTAGTGTAATATTTTATTTATTTATTTTTAACATATACAAGTGTTTATTAGTTTTCCAATTTTGCCTTCACAGAATTGAAAAGGCTTAAAATTTAATAACAATAACAATGTTTAAGATAAGTACTAGAAACAAAAACCTCGTTTCGGAAAAGAAATCAGACAATTGCTGCATCAAAATATTAAGCAATAATAATAATAATGCAGAGAAAGTAACATTCACCTTGTCAGATAAGAGTATGTCTATTATAGAATGCTTTGACTCTGAGGTTCAGTATGGAGTCATCAGTTAACTTCCTCTCATTTTGTTTTCCAAAGTCTCAAAAAATAGACAACTAATATTTATAAATAAAAGTAAAAGATAATTTCAATTTTCTTTTTATTTTAAATTAATGTGGCACGTGCAGGTAGAAGTAACACAAACACACACAAGTAAACACATTTGCAGTCCCTGTCACGTTTGGTCACATTCTTGCATAGAAACACAAAATGCGAAGTTTTTTGTTAGTTTTTGAATCACAAAACAAAAACCAGAAAATAAGGCCCTCCAGAGTAAGAGGAGGAGATCTGTATGCTGCTTAGCCTTAAATATGGTTTAAAGGTTATTCATAAATTACTCCCAAGCTTTGATGTTCCTGAGATGGTAAATGGAGTTTGAGGGGCAACTTAATGCCTGTTAGAAAGATTATTTTCGGGGAAAAAACATTTTTTTTTTTTTTTTTTTTTTTTTTTTTCTGGTATGTTCAAATCCTCTGCCTGGACAGAAAACTGCTAAACTCCATTTCTCTCTGTCTTTAAACAATTGGAACTCAATCCACTTGAACTATCTCTATTTTCTGAGACAGAAAAAACTTCAAAGGTTAGGTGATATTCTAGAGATTAGCATCTCAGAGCTAAGGTGCTGAACCCACGTCACATACGTGGGGAACACGCAGATTTATCGATGACACACTGCTTCAAGATTTTTTTGTTACTTGCAAATAGTACTAAAATTTAGCATGGTGTACTTATTTTTAGCTTGTGCACGGCATATTCTTCACCATCAGCTCTTACAAATATTCCTTAACCTCTTACTGCACATAAGTGAACATACTGTTTTATGAAATTTTGCCTACATTTCACCCTACTGAAACCTTGTGAGAAAACAATGTAAGGATTTTATATTTATTTTCAGGCTGTAAATAACATATTATTCACAATCATATGTTCTAAATCCTCTTGCACACTTCTTACATCTATGTCCCACGCATGTGATTTCAAAAGGTGATTCTGTTTTCTCAAAAGGTTTCAGTAGTGTGATAAGTGAACAAATTTCCATAAAACAGCATCACAACAGTTAGGGTAAAAAAAAAGAAACAAAATTGGAGTTCTTTCCACCATAGTAACTTCTCCATTTGCTCTGATTATTACTGCAAGAAATTATTTTCTCTTTGCTTACCTGGCACAAATCTTATGTTAGCAAAAGCAATGGCTTGAAGGTAAAATCCACTGGACTTAGAAACGTTTCCTCAAGCTCATTTGGAGCTGGGTAAAATAACTTCAGGAATTCTTAGTGCACCTGTAGAGTTTAAACGAGTGCAGAGCTCTGCTTACACCTTATCCAGACATCAGATATCTTTATGTGAATATTGTTAAAGGGCATGGAATATTCTAAAACTTTCAGAGAAGACCCTTTGCCTAATGCAAGTGACATGATAATAATGTTGATAACAGTGAGTGTAATGTCATGTGTCACGGATGGCATTCTAATCTACCACGGGGCACCGTTCTGAAGGCTTCACCTGCGATATCTCACAGCAACGCTCTGTCTCAGCAGTGAATCTGCATCCAGTTGACACCTGATGAAATCATTTTCCTGCTGGGTCTTGAACACCGGAAAGACGTCCTGTCTTACGTCCTTTGCTCTGGCTCTTCCTGGTGAATAGAGCTCCCTGGCCCCAGACCCTCCTAGATCCTCCTGTTTCCTCCAAGCTGTCACTCAATCTTGTTCTCTCAGGTGAGCTTACGAAAAAGCTGACTCAGGCTTCCATCCTCTGCAAAGCAGGTCTTTTTTTTTCCCTCACCATGGCATTTATTGACATTCTAGACCAGACGTATTCTTCTGCTGGACATTTGTCTATCTCACCAACTAAAGTAGGATTTTCTTTCCCTCTGGGACAGTGTCTAGAATAAAAGTTATTGTCCATCTGGTAGTGAGGGCCTGGCACCTGAACCCACCACCTCAACATTACAGCCTTTTCTCTTTCTTCATGGCATAACTTCCTTATGACTTGTGATCATTCGACTTTGGAACTCTTGTATGCGAAGCTTCTAATTCTCTGTTGCCAAAAAGAATGGAATTTACATTTAAACTCTTTTCAAACTGATCAATAACATGAATAAAATATCTTGCAGAAATTCATGTCAATGGTTTCTTGACACTAAGGTAAATAGAAATGCATTGGATTTTAGTAAATTCTCTCCTCTCTTTCATGGGGAAATTGTACCTGGCAAATTGTACTTATTATAAAAGTATACACATCAAACGTCACCAGCACCATGGCCAGCGCCGATTTTGTGAAACTTGGTTAATTTCACTTCTGTGTACTCCTAAGACTTTCTTTTCTCCCCACTGAAGTAGTTATGATTCATCGTTTCATGTATACGCCTCCTGGGTAGATAATGTCTCGTAAATGTCCACAGACAGTGTGACGAGAGGATGAAGCTGAAATTCTAGACTCTTAAAAATGTGCTCCCAACTACCTTTCCAAATTATCATTCTGCCTTTTTGTCTTGAACATCTTGGTTGCAAGTGACAGAAGCCAAATTTAAAGTGGCTTCATCTAAAAGAACATTGTTGATCTAACAGAAGAAAAGTGCCAGACCAAAAACAGAAAAAAGAAATTCCAAAAGGTAGGTACTGATAGATCCAGGAGTTAAAATGATGTCTGTTAAGCAACTTGAGACACATAATTCAAGAATGTGTTGCACAAATATGTTACTTAAAGATGCTTAAATATGTTACTTAAAGCATCTTACAAGGGTACATGTGAAACTTACTGAATGTAGAATATAAATGCCTTAACACAATAACTAGGAAAATGCCGTGAAGGCTATGTTAACCAGTGTGATGAAAATAGTGCAAATTGTATATAAAACCAGCACATTGTACCCCATGACTGCATTAATGTACACGGCTATGATTTAATAAAAAAAAATAATAATAAAAAGGAAGATAAGGGGTAAATCCCTGGGCTGCTGTGATGTTGACTGGTGGGACCCAGCCAACGGAGTGGCCGGCCATGGGGACAGGTGACCAGGCACTCAGCAGCTGGTCTCCCCAGATGGGCACGGTCCCCGTCCTGATCTGGCTCTGACAGAATCGTGACACCCAGTTCCACAGGCTAAATCAGTCAGCAGCCCGGGGACCTTGCCAGGTAGGACGATGGGGAAGTCACACTGCAAGGCCCAGCGTGACGATGCTCACTCCTGACCTGAAAACAGATTCAGTTCCATAAAAAGCTCATGGACAGAGGTGTGAAAGAGGGGCTCCTTCTGCACCCCTCTCTGCACCCTCCATGTGGTTGGAATAAGTGTCCGACCATCTCTCAATACTTAAATGTTAACACATATCAAGACCAACATCAACCATGATGTCGATGATAAACCCTTTCCAATTCCTTCAGCCAATGAATTCTCTGCTTTGAAAGATAGATCAGAACAGTGCATCAGTCTTGCTCAAGAACTTAACACTATCCAGCGTCTGTTACAGGGCAGTGTGTGAATAGCCCAGTCCTGCCTGCTAGTAAGTGTGTGGAGCATGAAGGCTTCCGTGGCTCTCCTGCAGAATCTGGTTGAATGAATGCCTCCTAAAACATTGAATTCAAGATGAACTGGACACCACTCTCCCTAGTTGAGGCACTTCGTCCATTTTTTTTCTTATTAATGTCGATAGTTTAGAACATGAAAAATGTTAGCGTCTCTAAAATGAACATAATTGAATGCCCAGCCTGTAAATGTTTTCTTTTTCTAAATTAAACCTTTCATGACATCACAATATAAGTACAACAATTTCAAGAAGTATTTGTTACACAACAATTAAGAAGTCTTTGCTTGCTAGTGATTTTATTTGGCGTCTGGGCATGCTAAGCCGGTGCTCTGGTGCGTCCGGTGACGCCGCTAAGTGGCAGGGCAGAGAACAGTTTTGCGTGTCTCTGATTCTCCTCAGACTTCGACCCTTGTGTACACATTGGTGCACAGATGTTTGGCATCTGCAGCATAACTGGGTTTATACAGTTTAAGAACTTGTTAAGTTTTAATAAGAAAAAGGAATCATCCCCAAATATTTTAACTGAATACAATTTTATTTTAAAATAATGATAAATAGACTAGTCTTTGTAATCACACGTGCAATCACTGATTTTAAGAAAAAGCTCATTAAAACGTTAATCCCTGCAGTTTATGAATTAGCAATAGATGTGACTTTATAGAACTATAATACATCCAGACACGTGTATCGTCTTAGTAGCTGAGACTTGTTACCCATCCTATTTTCTTGCGATTACATGCTCTTTTTCTTCAAAGGCTCTGAGTCGGAATAATTAGAAAGCAGACCATAATTTATTAATAACTGACAAACGGGGATTAGGGCAGAGGTATGTCAGGAAGATGCAAACAGAGCAAAAACTCATTGCCCCGTGTGGGAAGTAACCCCCCAGGAAGCTGAACCTGCGGGGCTCACTGGCTGAATCGCTCAGCTGGATTGAGGATCCCACCTGCAGTTTCTGGGAGATCAAAGATGTAAGCATTGCTGGGACTCTCAAGTTATACCGAGGCAAGCTTTTAAAAGGGCAAATTCTGCTTATGGGACTGGAAACAACAGGTAAATATCACCGATGGACCATGGTGCAAATTAGGTTGGTGAAGAATCTGATGATTCTTAGTTTTCCTCTAGAATGAAGCAAAGGGAAGCTAAAAAGCCTTACCACGAAAGCAAAACAGACGTTCCGTCAAAAGCTGCTTTTCTTTTCTTTTCTTTTCTTTTCTCTTTTCTTCTTTTCTTTTCTTTTCTTTCCTTTCTTTTCTTTTCTTTTCTTTTTTTTTTTTTTAACATCGAAATACTCTTGGTTTATTTTGTCAGTATTTGATTTGCAAGATTGTGTTTGTTTTAGTTACTCACTTTTCTTTGAATAACATTCTAACCAAAATAATTTCAAGGGTCTTTCATGGTAATATTTTATTCTGTCAAGATTTGAAGGACTTTTTGCTTACTTAATCTTGATAAAAGCTATTCCTTTTTTATTTAAATTTATTTTTTTATTAAGTCATTTGTACATAGATCATGAATACATTCATGCCATTATGTGGTTCAATGTGTTGATTATTTATACAAAACGGAGTGCTTACATCCTACTAATTAACATAGCCTTCCCCATGGAGGGAGGGTTAATAGGGGGACCACACCTATGGAGCATAGTGCAAGTGTAAGTTGGATCTATCAGGTGTAGAACACAAATGTCTTAACACTGTAATTGGGTAAAAGCTGCATTTATGAGAATATTATACCCATGTGAAAGGAGAGCAGGCTGTCACAACAAAAGGTTCTGGGTGGCAGGGAAGGCCCTGCCGACTTCCTGAGGGTTCTGCTGCATCTCTCGGAACCCACAGTGAACAGGCTCTCACGGGGACCTGACACCCACCTGCCCCGTGAGCCACACGGCACCCACAGTGAACAGGCTCTCACAGGGACCTGACCCCTCTGTGGTCACCTGACCCACCTGCCCCGTGAGCCGCACGGCACCACCCTGCACCGGAGGCGAACATCTAGTCCACAGAGAAGCCCATGTAGTTTCTGGGCCGTGTCAGGGAGTATATTCATTGCTAAAAAATGAAACAGAGTGTCCCAAATGATTTTAAACACCAGCTAAAAGTAGTATTTGCTCAAGATCTGTGTCTAAAAGGCCTTGCATGGACCAATAAAGAAACAACTCTTTCTAATAGGTTAGTAGCTCCGTTTCCACATGACTGGATTCTTTTTGTACACAGGAAGGGGCTGACTTCCAATGCACCTGCCAGCCGTGATCATTACAGGGCAGCCAGGGTGTCATATCCCGGTGGGCACACTCAGCACCGCTGTCACACTGTCACTCACTCCTGGCTCCAATTGTTGATCTATAGGTGTGCAATTTTAAAATATGGAGAACTATCATACAGACAAATGTAAAATGTAGTCATAAGAATAACAGAGAACAAAGAGTTGAGCAAACATCTTTTAAAACATGTAAGAATATAAGACTGTGTCAACTACATTCTATGTTAATATTAATTTTCCCTGGAATTTGCAAGTCCTCAAGGCTAATGTTTGTGAGACCTTCAGAAATGCCAGTTTCACAGTGTTACTTTTTCAAGGATACAGAGTTCAGTGTAACTATTTAACAAGTATGAACATTAAACCTGGACAGGTATTCCAATGTTCTTAATTTGTTGCATGTAAAATTATCAGGGAATACCAAACTGTAGGTCCAATGTCTCTCAGAAAGATATTGAGATGAAATCCCCTGAAATAACTTATTTTTATCCATCATGCCAAAGATGACCCAAAATCTAACGAGGCATCCTCAGATGAGTACAAGTTTGATATTTACAAGGTGAGTGACTCCACCTGATGCTGACGTGTAAGTGTTGATAGAAAGTGCTCGATAAACCGGGGTTCTACGTCTCTACAGTAGCCGTGTCTTGGTGATTTATTTTGATGCCATATCTGACTTCTTCTGACCTTGTTTTATTCCACTTGTTTCAAAGGCACGTCTTGTGAGGCCTTTTGGGGAGGGTCAACCATCTATAATTAATTATTCCAAACCTGTGCTAATATTATTGTCACCTTTTGGGCACCATAGAAACTCAGCTCCTATAACTTTTTAGTAGGTGTCTCTTTTACAACTCACGTTACGTTTTATGACATAGTATCCAGATCTTCAGCCAAAAAAATGGAAAAGAGGAGGAAGTTCTTCTGGGGGTATCGTAACCATCGGAAGGGAGCCTGTGAGGTTTAGCAGGTTTGCTCCCGTCGGTTCCACAGTGAGGGTGCCTGGGTCCTGCTCTGCCCCCTCTAAGACTCTGAAAATCCCCCGTGCTAAGAGGACTCTCACATAGCTCAGCTGGGAAGCCTCTCAGGGGCCGGCTCAGGGCACCTCGTGCTCTGAAGTGAGGTCACCATCAGTTTTCCTCCCTGTGTCCACCCAGTGCATGTGTCTCCCTAGACCTCAAATACTCGGAAAGCATCTGAACGGCTCCAGTCACGTTCCAGCGTCTTCGTGGAGGTTAGATTGATGACCATTTCCTTAGGTGAATGTCCTGGTTTCTGACCAGGATCTGTTACTACCCCGTTTCTGTAAGTTTCAGTCTTTTCTTTTACCTTGTACATAATAAACTTGGCCCAATTAAGCTGATTGCCTTAATTTCTCACTAGCTACTATTTCATTTCAGTATGCATTACTCAATTTTCTTAAAAATTACAAAGACCGTATCTACAAGACAAAATGTAGAGAGAAAACAAATCATACTTTCGCCATGAGAAGCAATCATTATTAATATTTTGTTATGTATATTTGAGATGTTTTTATGTTTGCAGAGGGGTTCACCATTTGTGGTTTTGTTTTCTGTTTTTCTTTAATGTAACATTATAGCATAAAATCTATTTGAGTAATTGAAACTGTTTTAAAAACAAAACTGTAATGCTCTCAGGTAGTCTAAGGTCTAACCACCTCACGTTTCCTTTTTTTCATTTTTTATGTGTGGTTTTGGTTGGGAGGAGGGCTCTAATTTGTACATGTTTTGCTTCGTTTGCAACTATCTGTCTTTAATATCCTTAGATCCCATTAATATACTTAATAGGAAGGGTCACTAAATATGAATTATTTTTAGAATGTGAAAGTATAAGTTTATTTTACATTAGGGAGAGGAAAGAGATGGGACAGAGAGAGCAGAGACCAGAAAGCAAGGGTCAAATCTCAATATTTGTAAGCTGCTGATATATACTATATATACTAGCAAACATTCCTTCCAAATCTTTGCACTAAATTAGCATTTGCCTCAATAGGGCGTGAAGTAGACTGATATCCACAGTCTAGTCTGTCTTTGCTAATTGAATAGGAAAAAAATAGTTCTGCATTTTTAATTTAATTTTTTGTTTGTTTTTAAGACATCAAAGATCCATTTCTATGTGAGCAAAAAGTAGTCACTACCTATTTTAATGCCTGTTTTATGAATTGCACGTCCAGGCTCTTGACCGTCAGTGCTGGCAGGGTGGTAGTGCTTCACAGGGTAGAGATGTATGGTTGGAAATTTCAGGTTTTATTTGCTTTTTGGTGGTGGTTATTTTGCATGGCACTTCCACAGACCTACAAGACCATCTCAGTGTTTATCAGTATAACCTGTTCCCACAGGTTTCCATCCATAGCACATAATAAATAAGTGTCCATATAGATTTTATTTTATTTCTGTTGGCTCTGGGCCATCACAGGCATTCTACCAATCTGTCTGATTTGTATCTGGATCACATGGCATAGATATTATAATTTTAAAATAATTGCAGTATTTAGTCAGGTAAAATTTACAGCACTACATTTCCGCGTGTATGTGTGTGTGTGTGTGTGTGTGTGTGTGTATACATATATACATTTATACACAATTGTATCTGTAAAGGACTTCTAACCATAATTGTAACCATTTTAACACATATTCTTATGTGTATATGTGTTAAATATGTATGTGTGTGTTAAATATGTATTTGTAAATATGTATGTGTTTAATATTACATTTTAAACACAAATGACAAATACCATAATATGTGATTTCAATATTACTGACCGATATTAATAGAAAACAAATGTACTTGAATTGAATTTGAATACTTTTATATGACACTATACCATTGAGCTTCTTCACATCATTCTTGGAGCGTTTTTAATTCTCTTACCATGTCCATCGCACAATACACTCAGCCCTTGTCTTTGGTAATTCCACTGTCCTTCCACACTTAAACTTTTATTGTTGTGAGTGAAGTTTAATGCTGAAATGTGATTCAACTTTAGAAAAAAATGCTGAGAAGCCATGATGATGGAGGAAGCTAAAAAAATCAGAAAGTGTGTGTTTCTCTCACTTATCTTACTCATTCCCTTCCCTTTTTGAGAGCACTTGTATTTTTAATGGCTATTATTTTCTCATTAAAACAAGTGATTGCCTAAATCACATTATTATCACAGCCAGGCATATAAATATACTTATTTTTTTTTCAGCTGGCAAAAATAGCACCACTGTTTTGCAACTTATCTGCCCCTTAACGTTTTCTCCCTCTCAAAAATAAATTAAAGCTTAAAATAGCTGAGCACATACAAATGCGTCACCATAGTCATATGCTTTTCTGGAAGAAGCCTTCGAGACAGACCTGATTCAGCTGCGAGATGACTGGGGAGGAGGGAGAAGTTCCATGGCAGAAACTCCCAGGCGTTCTGGGCTTCTAGCAATGGAGGTGGTTGGTGTCTGCTCCACTGAGCTGGGCCCTGCAGGCACAAGCAACCCACGTGACTCCATGTGTTGTGTGTCAACACTGTTATTGCACTAGCCTGGAAATGAGATGGTGGTTGATTGCAAAGATGAAGCTGCATATTTTCCCTTTATTGAACTAGTAAAGATTATCTCTTCTGCAGAAATAAACCAAAATCACCCAATTGGGAACACACACAGACTATTTTTTCAGAGTTTGCTGTAGAAGGAGCAGTCAGCTTTGCTTGCACTGGGCAGAGAGACTGGAGGTCAGCAGATGAGGAGGGTGACGGTGGGCTGCCCACAAGCAGGGCATCCTAGACTTGGCTTCCTCTGGCTGGCTCCAGATTGGAAATGAGGACAAAAATTAGGGACCCTGGCAACTGATAAGTTCCAACCCATCTATCTGATTGCTCCAAAGGTGGTAGTTTGGCTTTCTGGACTGGGTGCTACAGATTGTGAGTATTTAGGACAAATTGAGAAGAAATTGATGTGAGAATAGAGGGTATGATTATCCCTGGTTGAATGCATACAATTATAGTGTTAAAAGAACGGTGGGTCTGTGCAGCACCTCGAGGATAAGGAGGAATTGTACCCAAGTTGGTTGAGCAGGTGTGATGGAAAAGCTGCTCAGGAGAGCTTCACGGGGTGTGTGCAGCCCTGTCTGCTCAGCCTCTCACAGCCTAATCCTGGGACCTCCAAGACCTCTTCCCACCTCCTTTCCCATCCACAGCTGCTTCTCTGTGTGCAAACCGAAGTTTGAAAAATTGGGAGCATACTAGGCTGGACACAGCAGGTGAATCTATCTAATATTCACGCACACTTATCCACACATGGATAAGAGTTTCTTCCTAGAAAATTACAATTTTACAGGACATGATAGTGCTTCACATTGTCTATTTTTCATAGAAGTCCAGATGGAAATATGGTTTGTCCAATGTATGTTCTTTTTTGATGATATGAATCACTGGCATGGTCTTTGGAAATTTCAAAACTCAATTTCTGTCCTACTTTCCCCAACCCCTTTTCCTACTTTTATGCAAACATTAGAGGATAATTTCAAGTGTCCAAATCACTGATGTGTGATAAGTTATGAAGAAAGTCACATAGATTCTTCAGATTGGCAGTCACGAATAGTGGGACATAATTCCAAAATAGGAAACGGGCCCTACACCAAGCTTCAGGAGTCCACTCTCTCATCATCGGGAGGCCTCCCGAGGGGGCAAAAGATTTTATGCTGGTTTCTTTCCCCACATAGAACTCCTGCCAAGGTAAAAATGAGTAAGATTTTCTTACTATTTTTCCTTTTCTAGCTGTAATTATACTGGTACTAGTGGGAGTGGGAGTGATGGTGGTTTTGCTTTTTTTTTTTAACATTTAATTTTTGGTGGTTTTTCTTTTCAGGAGACAAAGGTAAAGATTCTTATGTATAGAAATATTTCTTTCCAACCTGCTGTTGCCACTAAAATATCATATCCAAGCCTTCCATTAGAAAAAAAATCACGTATTTCTTTAATTTTCTTATTGTAATTGACCCCAATTCATTCCTTTATTTATTTATATGCATATATAACATGTAGTTTACATTGATATACTATAATTTATATATACATATCTTATAAATATATATATTACTCATATATATTTAATAATTATATATAATATTACTTATATATGTTTAATAATTATATATAATATGGGCAATATAATTACACATATATATACTATTGTTATATAGTATTATAGTTATAATAGTTGTAGTTAATAGTTATATATATAACTATTGTTATATATATGTGTAATTGCCAAAGATTTTTTTTTTTTTTTTTGGCAGTTTTGCCTGGGGCTGGTCTTGAACCTGCCACCCCTGGTTTATGGGGCTGGAGCCCTATTCTTTGAGTCACAGGTGCCATCCCCAAATAATATTTTTAAGCCCCTGCAGGCATTTTAGAAACTTTTATTATCATACCATTAATATGATAATTATAAACCTTTCCCTTTTTATTCATTAAATAAATTCCCACAAGAATCTTACAAGACATCATTCAATACAGGCAGTATCCCTTGAGTACCTATTGTGTAAGTGATTCTGAACCTGGAGAAAAGTCAGAATCAGCCAACAGCTGCTGAAAATAACAGTGTTAGGGTTGGGGGGGTTCCACAATCCTCATGTTCTGATTTAATTATTGTAAGGTAAGACTTGGGTTTTTTTTTTAAGGTATCTTACTGACTAATCTGTAGCCAGGTTTGAAACACCATATTATGTGTGGGTAAAAACTGCGATTACATAATTTCTTTATTCTTAAAGTGTAGCACATGGATTCTCAGTTAATGTCTGCCAAAGTGGTTAATCTGATGAAACTTGTTTCGATTTCAGTATATACTAAAGGAACACGTTGCACCTAATGTGCTCAACAACATTGGCTAGTTGTGTCAGTGCATTTATTGAAGAGAATGTTTGGTAATGATCTCTACCTACTAGGGTCAGGAAATGGAGTACAGAGGAGACTCATTGTTAAAAGTGTAGCTTGTAAAAAAAGCATTTTAAGTAGGATAGCACCTGTGGCTCAAAGGAGTAGGGTGCTGGCCCCATATGCTGGAGGTGGCAGGGTCAAATCCAGCCCCGGCCAAAAACTGCAAAAAAAAAAAAACCTGCAAAAAAAAAATATTTGAAGTGTGGTCTAAATATATCTCACCTCGAGTGTTCTTTTTGCTTTGATTTAGTTTAATATTCCCAAGTTCCAATTAGTAGTTGATTTTAGCATAAGAAATGAGGAAAGGTTCTGATGCTGATGTTGGAATTAGTTGGGGTTTGTGACTTTGTCCTGAGGCAGAGCCATTGCTGTCCAGGGAACTTAGATCTGTAGGGCTGGTTTGTTTTAAATTTTTGAGATGTGCATCATTTAAGATTTGTCTCCATCATTTATGTGATGTAATTTTTATTTCAAACATGCAATGGAATAATGTACAATCTGGATATCAGACGATATCTAAGGTATATATATTTTCATGCATTAAAACAAAATTGGATGTGTTTGGGGCAGTGCCTGTGGCTCAAGGAGTAGGGTGCTGGCCCCATATGCCAGAGGTTGTGGGTTCAAACCCAGCCCTGGCCAAAAACTGCAACAATAACAACAAAAAAATTGAATGTGTTTTGCTACACTGAGGGCTAGACTTACATAAAGGCGTTCTAGTGTCGTGTGTGATTTATAGTGGGATAATTTACCGGATTCTTTTCAAGTCAGTAATGTGCATTGACTGAAGGAAGAAACAAAACATGCTTAGCAGGGTTCCCTGTGAAAACTTGCTAAGTGCTCAGTGGGGTGAGAGAGGGGGGCTGAACGGAGCTGAGCTGGGAGTGAGGGAGGAAGAGCTTCTGCTGGGCGCCCGCACTCGCCTCCACAGACTCATCAGAGCCCTGCAGGGAAGCTGCCTCCCCTCTAGAGTCCTAGAGTTCTCAGCGCAGTGCTGAAAACTGTAACAGGAGTTTCAGGCTTGAAATAGGAAGCACAAGGGCCACACGAGATCAGGAGGCCCATGCTTAGAGCCTGATCAGGTAGAACGAGGTGTCTATCTGCTGGGTGGCTGGACGCCCAGCACCGAGTGTGAAGACGTTCAGGAGGGAAATAAGAAGACCCCAGTAATCACTGTTGAGTGTACTGTGCTCAGTACAAAGAAGGAAGCAGAGAACTGGAAAAGAAGATGAAATGAGTGGATTCAACTGTGTCTTAACCCGCCTGCTAGCCTGGGGCCAGGGCGCAGTCACCAGCTCACACACATAATGTCCACGTGTGTTGGAGGTATCCCCCTCTGAGTGACTGAAAACACATTTTATATATCAAAAGAAACAGCTTTTTTTGTTCCTCCACCTGTTCGCTTACCTTCTCTTGTAAGGTAAATTAATAGCGAGCCTTTGTGTCGGGAGATGGTAAAGGAATAGTCACTCTTCGCACTTAATGACTTACGAGTCTGCTTTTACAGGTCCCCCTTTCCCAGATGTTTTTTGTTTGTTTGTAAGACAGAGTCTCCCTCTGTCACCTTGTTGCCCCAGGCTAGAGCGCTGGGGTACCAGCCCAGCTCACAGCAACCTTAAACTGCTGGGTTCAAGTGATCCTCCTGCCTCAGCCTCCCATCGAGCTGGGATACAGGCTCTTACCACCACGGCCAGTGCATGTTTTCTAGTTTTAGTAGAGATGGGTTTCACTCTTGCTCAGGCTGGTCTCAAACTCCTGACGTGAAGGAATCTTCCCGTTGTGGCCTCCAGTAATGCTGGGATTACAGATGTGAGCCACCATGCTCGGCCCCCTTTCCCAGTTTTCTTAAAAAAGAGTTCTATGGAGTTTTAGCCTGGCTTCATGGGGAAATAAATTCTAAATCTTAAAAGTATGGCAGTGGATTGAAAAACATGCAAAAGGTATTTGTCTCAGTCTGTTTAGGCTGCTACAACAAAGCCACAGACTGGGTGTCCTGTAAACAACACAGATTTATTTCTAACAGCTCTGGAGTCTGGGAAGTCCAAGTGCGAGGTGCAGGTCTGTGTGGTTTCTGTGGAGAGCTCATCTGGCATAGGGGAAGCTGCCTTCTGGGTATGTCCTCATATGAACAAAGGGCTAAAGGAATTGGTCTCAGCCACGAGGGCTCTGAACTCCTGACCAATCTGTTCCCAGATATCTCACTGTCCATGACCCTACTGTACAGGTTAGGATTTCATGGGAATTTGAGGGAAACATATACGTTCAGTAGGCTGCAGCATCACATCAGAAGATACTTTCAGAAACGTACAAAATGATTTACATAGCAGTGTTAATTGAAAGTGAACCATTTCCCCATTTTTGGCTAAAGATTACTTTTTTTTTGCAGTTTCTGGCCAAGGCCAGGTTTGAACCCACCACCTCCAGCATATGGGGCCAGTGCCCTCCTCCGCTGAGCCACAGACGCACCTGCTAAAGATTACATTTTTATCATTTTTAAAGCTGATAGGCGGCAAATAACAATATGTCAAAATCAGCATCATGAATAATTGAAATTATTTAAATTGTTTAATTTTCTTAAGATTATAAAGTAATATAAACAAACAAAAAGAAAAATTACAGTAAACTCCTGAGTGCTCCATCTTAGAGGTTTGTTTACATACTTATAACACTATTTTACTCTTCTTAACATTAATTTCTACCTAATTAAAATATTAATACACTATATTTATTTCTTTGTTTTTTTTTGTTTTTTTTTTGTTTGTTTGTTTGTTTTTGGCCGGGGCTGGGTTTGAACCTGCCACCTCCAGCATATGGGGCTGGCGCCCTACTCCTTTGAGCCACAGGTGCCGCCCTTTATTTTTATTTCTTTATAGAAACTACAAATATATTTTGTTTAGTAAAAGAAATATTTTTATGAATTTCTATATAATCTGTGACCGCACTCAGGTACATTATTTTTATCAGATTTTTTTTTTTTTTGCCTTAAGACTGTGTTAGTATAATATCTGATGAAAAATTTCAAAGTTCTGACTGTGAGTCCAGAATGATACAGAGCTTTGCTTGTATTATCAAAGTTATACTTCAAAGCAATCCTATGTGGTCTAGTTTTTATTATTACTACATCAATGACAGGTTTACCCCAAACTATACATTTAGTAAGGGAGACCTTCAGGACTGCTCCTAATTTGATGACAAACTCCATAACTACAGTGTCAAAATATGAGATCAAAGTTGATTGATCCTTGGCAGGTTTTAAAGTATTGTTTTCTGAAGGATTCGTGCCCCTTTCAGGAACACCTGCCGTGTGTAAGGGCACCAGCCTCACTCTGCTCCTTCTCCAGCACTGGACCCCACCGTTTGTTACGGTTTTCATTTAAAATGAGTAAACACTTTAGCCATTTTGTTTTGTTCCTCTTTTAAAAACAAGTACAGTGAAAGTATGTTCTGTGCCATTAAAGCAGTTCTTTTGTGAAATCGCTCTGCTGACTTTCCTCACACCTGTCTCCTGACGTCTTAGACATCTGGTGGGGTCTCTTGCTGAGGATTTAAATCATCACTTACCCACTGTGGCAGTCTCACTTCTGTGACCTAGCGTCTTTGAGAATTCCTTCCCTCGAGGTACCGTCACCTTGCTGCTGTGGGAGGGAGGTTATCTTACTCACCTGGACACCCTTCATACCTACCATCAGTCAACTCCGTGCAAGACCCGGCTCACGTAAATTCATCAATCCTCTTCGGGTCTGGAAAGATTCTGTTACCGTACTTTGATCTGCTGAAGGACAAATTGAATGTCATGTTAAAACAAAGACCAACAGGTTTTTTTTTAAAATTATTATTATAAGCCTAAAGGAGCTAAACTATTTTAAACTCGTATAATGATGATCTTGTTATAGCTGCGTACACTTAGCCACAGAGTTCCAGGTGCTAAAACCTGATGGGAAACAGCTGTAGCCTGCACTGGGCCCTCCCTCACAGACAAGACTGGCTGCTATGTCCAGCACATTTTAGTTTCTCTTTATAAATTATCTTTGAGGTTTGTAAGCATTTTTTTAACACATACTCATCTGATTATTTATTGATTAAGGCAAAAACACAGTTTTTAATACTATCTGGTGCTGTGATAGAACCTATACAGTTTTATTTAAAGTAAGCTATTTGGGGAGCCTCATTTCACTTCACATATATATAGAAAAGGATCTTCAGTTTTAATTTTCTTAATAACAGTGATACACAGCATGCTCTGATGACTAAAATGTATTTTGTGGAAATTTTAATTTCATTGGTCATTATGTCTCTTCTAAATGAATAAAAATGTAGTAGGTTATTTAGGTATATTACAAATGAAAATATCTAGAATGGTAATGTATGGGACATGAGCAATATTCATTCTTTTGAGATAATGGGAATTTAGTCTGTCACATTGATAATGTGATTACTAAGAGGAATAGCTGTCACTTTCCCCCCAAATATATGACATGTCAGACACAGATCAAAGTGAAAGGTATACATTCTCTCACTTTATTTTCACAAAACTATGAGACAAGATACATTATTATCACTATTTTATAGCTGCTAGCCTAGACACAGAAAGGTTAACTAAGTTACTCCAGGTAATTTATTTATTCCATCTTTAAAAAAGTCACAAAGTATCATTACAAAATCTAAAACAATGATTCAGAAAAAAAACAGTGTTTGATTGTACAGTTGCAGACATTTTAAATCAATTTTATTATCACTATAAAGTTACATTCCAATGATAGCTAAGATTATTTAGATTTTTCAGGAATAAAATTTGTGAATTTCATGTCAGGGTATGTGGTAGATACTGATTTGTAAGACAGAGCTTATCATTTTTTTTTTAATTAAGAGAACTTTATAAAATGTTCTTATGTATTTGGAATCACTAATATGTTTCTTGAGCATTAGAATATCAACCAGTTATTAAAAGTGTGCTGTTAGGTAATAATCACAGTGGAGTTAGTGCTTTTCTGCGCACATGTAGAAATACATGTCATTAGTGATTGCCAAATTTCTAGACATTCAGTTGTACTAAAAGTGAAAACATCATCGCTGCTATAAAGAAAATATATGAAACTGTGTCCACTTTTTCTTTGTAAATGATCCATTGGAATTTGGTTTGGAAACATTGTCTGCCTCATGGCTTGGTGCCTGTAGCTCCAGCTGCTAAGGCACCAGCCATATACACCAGAGCTGGCAGGTTTGAATTCAGCCCTGGCCTGCCAAACAACAATGACAACATCAACCAAAAAATAACCAGGCATTGTGGCAGGTACCTGTTGTCCCAGCTACTTGGGAGGCAGAGGCAAGAGAATCGCTTAAGCCTAGGAGTTGGAGGTTGCTATGAGCTGTGAAGCCACAGCACTCTACCCAGGGCAACAGCTTGAGGCTCTCAAAAAAAAAAAATAATAATTAATTAATTAATTAAATTAAATTAAATAAAAAATATATATATATATAGTCTGTCTCCACTAGTCTGTGAAAATTTATTGGATGTTTATATTTTATTTTGTTCTTATTTGATATAAAATAGAATAGATACATTTCAAATAGCAAAAGTTCAAAATAGACGGATTTTTAACAAAAAACAAGACCTGCTGATAAGTGTGTTGTTACAGACCTCACATTACAGAGCTCCTATTTCAGTTCTACCCAAGGCACTATAAATGCCTTTCTTTAGAAAAAATAATAAGAGTGAATGCATTGAAGCACTAAACTTCTACGCTATATTCTGCTATCAGTTTACATGGATTTCATCAATAAAGTCCATTTAAAAAAATAATTTACTTTGCATTTTCTGCATTTTGACCAGTAAATATGTAGAAAATTTCTAAAAGTCTTGAATGCTGCAGTATCCATAAAAATGCATGTATTATATACAGTTTGCTTTTTCTATATAGAAATCGTTCTTAAGATATATATTTGGAGATGCATTTTTATAAAATCTGAAAATGTAAATTGAAATTGGCTGCCTTCCATAGATAATTGAAGAAGTCACATAAGCAAACTGTCTTCAATAGACTTTGATAATTGATAGCCCTGGCCTGAGAAATCAGTGAGTCAACTTAGCAAGACCTTTCTCTCCCTCCAAATGGGCATGGAGGCTGTGTGTAGAGCGTGTGTTTAAAGGGCCCTTTGGAATGTCTTCCAAAGGTAAATTTGAGGGAATTTCTGAGGAAAGACATATTTAAATGAGCATACATCTTTGTATGTCCATATTAATTGCATGCAATTAATTCAAATAAATTGGTTGCTCTATTTCCTACTGAAACATCCTTTTAAGCAAACTAAAAAATATCCACATGGGACATCCCTCCATAAGACCCTTCTTCACTTGAAAGGCTTTGTGGGAAAGTTTGATTGTGTGCGTTCAGGGTTGTTGGTTTGGAAAGGGAAGGCAGACGTGCGCGGACTGAGAGTGTCTTTATGCTGCGTCTGCGGGAGTGGGATCTGTCCTCACCCTGGGCTCTCTCCTTTGCCTTTCAGCTGCTGCACATGTGGCTGTGGGAGGGCTCCTGCCCTGTGCGCTGTTGCCCATCCAGGCCTAACATGGTCAGTGTCCCTCCCTCCCGTGTTCACTTCTGTGTGGTGTCCGCCTGCGCCCCTTTCCTTTCTCATTTGTACGCATCTGAACAGTCAGCACACCAGTTACACCTCGTCAGGGAGAAGCGTGGAATGAAACTGGCTCCCCAAAGTGGATCCTGAGCAGTGATTTCACGATGGATTATTTTAAATAAATCAGTACATGTAGCACGCCATCCTGTGTTGGTCATTCATATGCTCTGCTGAGGCTTTCACAGGGGTCCAAATTAAATTGGGGAGTTCTAAGATGACAGCCTCCACCCTGCATTCAGCATGTCGCTGTTTTCGTTGTTCCATTAAGTGAAAACCATGTCGCACATGGAGGCAGAAGGTCCTCTGAGGCTTTCACAGGGGTCCAAATTAAATCGGGGAGTTCTAAGATGACAGCCTCCACCCTGCATTCAGCATGTCGCTGTTTTCGTTGTTCCATTAAGTGAAAACCATGTCGCACATGGAGGCAGAAGGTCCTCTGTCAAGGTGAAGTCACCTGTCCTGTCTCACAGAACCATGGAATGACCATGATATAACTGGGATTATTGTCATCTCATTGTGGATACATGTGTCATTGGAGAGTAAAATCACACGTACTTTTAAATGGTTTACCTAAGTTTATTAAGCATTAATTATGCTGGATATTAGAAATGACATTCCTACTTTGATACCGATGAAGTAAAAAAGTGCTCTTTTTTTTTGAATTTGTCCAAATGGGAGGGTCTTATTTATAAATATAAATCTAAAATATGCATTTGTGGTATAACTATAATGCTTTTGGCTAGAGTATAAGACTAGGGCACTCTATTCCCAGATTTATGGGGGACTTTCCCTTAATCAGAGCTACCTCATAAATACACCAGATGATTTATTTCTAGATTACAGAATCTAAATGCAATTTGTTGCTAAATTAAAGAGTCTAAATCTTGGCACTATTGTACTGAGTTGTTATTTGTACTGAAAATTAGCCAAAAAAAAAGAAGATAAAATACCGTATATATGCAAGTATAAGCCGAGTTTTTTCCGGAAAAAACTCGGCTTATACTCGAGTATATAAGGTATATTTTGGAGAATTATGAAATTTCCTATGGGTGTTTGAAATTGTTACATGTATTCTCTAGATATAAATTACTGTTTGTTGCTTAAAAATTTATGTGTGCGAATGAGTGTACACAGATGTGCATGCGTGAAGTGGTGGAAGGTCCGCCAGCCATCTGAGAACAGGAAACAGACTCATGTAATTCAGAAAACTTGCGCTCAGCCTTTTAGTTTTGTATTTGGAAAAAGTTCTGAAGTTAATGTGAAGGTAAAGATTTGTTCCAAATCATTTAACCTACACAGGAAATTCTTATGAGCTTGGGGCTTTCCTGACAAGTCAAAGAAAACCTGAAATCTAGAAATAAGCAAAGTATAAATTAAATGGCATCACACCGTGATTTCTTTTAATGTGCTATGAAAAACTAAAATATGGTCACTGAATTACCTAGTCTACTTCAGTGCTTGAGATAATCCTAAATTTTGTATAAATTAAGAAAGATAGGGGTGGCACCTGTGGCTCAAAGGAGTAGGGCACTGGCCCCATGTAATGGAGGTGGTGGGTTCAATCCCAGCCCTGACCAAAAACTGCAAAAAAAGAAAGGAAGTAAGAAAGAAAGGAAGGAAGGAAGGAAGGAAGGAAGGAAGGAAGGAAGGAAGGAAGGAAGGAAAGAAAGAAAGAAAGATAGATTATCATTGAAGCAAAAGAGACAGCTTTCCATCTCAGAAAAAAGATTGAGGTCTCTTCCTACATTGGACTAAATCACACAGACTCATCAATGGATGTATGAACATTTATGAGCCCATGACTTAGTGCTGGTAAAGACAAGCTTTAGCTAAATTGAAACTCTTGATTTTTAAAAATAGTACCTTTTTCTACTGTATAGTTTGTTTCAAGAGGTTTATAAAATAAATAAAAGTAGGAAAGTAGGAGGCAGAGCTTTTCCTTCACAAAGAACATGTCAGAAAAGTAAAGATAGATCCACTGTCGTTTTTACAAATAATGTTAAGAATTATTCACTGTGGAGACAGTGAATGTGTTGGTGTGTGCTTATATATGTGTATTTATACATGTGTGTGTTTGTGCAAAAGCCATTTAGCCACAAATGTATTGACCTGCTCGATAAAATACTAACAGTTTTCGTGGGAAGGTTCATGGAAGAGCTGGAATTTTTTAAAAACTGTATTCTTAGTAAAACAAAGCAAAAGAGGTGAACTTTAGTGGGGCTCAGATAAATTAGACAGTGATAAAGTCGTTCAGAAGTAGAACTGGGAAAGGATAAAAGACAAAATGTTTTTATTGCAGCGTGTTCTGAGTTCCATTTTATATTTTCATGTCACTACAAGGTTTCAATGAAGCATTTATTTAGATTAAAGCATTGAAGAGAAAAGGCCTTAGAAAATGGGAATTAAGGGCAGAAAGGAATCACTTTTCTAGTGGAGTCAGGGTAAAGCTAAGAAATCTGAAATCTTGACATCTAATCTTGTGTGTCTAATCATACCAGCATTTCACGCGCCACGTCAATGATTTTCCAGGCACACTCTGTCCTCATCATTTGTGAGCAGAAACATTTGCAATTATAGAGTAGAGATGAGTAGACCTTCGGATCTTAGAATCTTGTTGTTTTTCATTTCTGGAAACATTGTTCATGAATATATATGTCATTGGTTTTGACCTTAATCTATCACGATCATATACTTTAAAATTTCTCATCGTCAACTTAACTGACTTTTAGAAATACCCTGAGAGACCTGGTGGGAATTTAGGGTTGAAGAGCGTGACTTCAGAACTGTTGATCAACAAAACCCTTGGTTTTGGAATTCAAATGCATTAAAGCTTCTGTGCGGCTCTGAGCTTCTGAATTTAACTCTGTCATATTTCCCACCAGGAAGCCAGGTTCCATTACGTTTCAAGTGCACACTACGCCGTGTATGAGATGACATTTGTGATTACACGTTGCCATTTTTAAATCCTTTTATCTCAAATTATTTCTCATCTTTGTGGTTGATTTCTTTGTTGTGACATGGATAAATGTAAGTTAGGATTCCAAACATTGCTTTCACTGAAATCTACCCAGTACTAGAAGCTATTTCTGAAATATTTTGAACACAGCTGAGACGTCTAGATTTCAGCGTCCTGTCCTTGGGAATGCCCACGTTTTTCACAGAGATGTCTTTTACCATTTGTCTTTGCTTTTAGCACTATCACAACCAGCTGGAAACGTTCATCATAATTTCACTTCTCAAAAAAATTTATTTTTACAAACCACCATGTTGAATTGACTCTTTAATGTTACACTAATACCGTGTGCACTTTCTAAAATAAGGTTGCTATTTATTTCTGAATATTCATTTGTGTTGTAGCTACAGAAACCAATATGTATCAATAACGTAGTACATAGTATTCATTATAAATCCATCTGAAGATCTCACAGCCCCAAATCAACCATTTCTTGCATTTCTCGAAATCAAATGTACGTCAGATTTTTTTTAATTCATTCACTTTCATACTTCCTAGTGTTTTTATATCATTCACTGCATCTTCTGAGGGGTTCAAGTGCCAAGGGTAAAAATATCACTATCTCTATGGGAAATAGAGATGTGAAATTATTTTTATTCATTTACCTAATCTCTGATCTTCAGATTATCCTCCTTTTTTAAGAAAATTCTTTTTTTTTTTTAATTTTTAAAATACTTTTAATCAGAGACCTAGGAGGTGAACTCCAGCTCATTTTGTGAAGCAGATATTAAAATTTCTCATACACGTAGAACAGATATAAAAAATAAAACATAGCACATGTCTCTGGCCAAAAGGATTATGAATCTTTTTGAAATGTTAATCTTAACTTTTTAGTAAACTGTGTTTTCTTATCTATATTAACTGTAAATTTCTTAAAATTGGAAGCAAGAAAAAAATTTTTTGCACACACTATAGCAAGAGTATTTCGCTCGTCTTGACGAGATATCTTCCAGGGAAGTAGGTGGAAGTATTCTTCTCTTAAATACAGTAGAAAAGTGGAAAAAAATAAAACTTTGTCTCCGTAATTCTAGACTTTCATTTAAAGTCCCCTGTGGCAGGTAGAAGGAAGGGTTGCTTGAGATTTGTGTAGAGTATACTAAATTTTAGTTGAAGGCTCACTGTGTAAAATACAACCATAAACTGTTGCAAAACCTTATTATTATTAAATTATCATCAACCCTCACCCTATAGGAGTTATTAAACGGATCTACTCTCACTGACAAACCCAATGGTGGCACCAGTGAACTAGTTTTAAATTAATAGGAAATTAGCTACTCTAGCATTTGAACAAAACTTGCTAAAGACGGGGAAATGTAATCCTATGTGCTGTTGCTTTACGAGATACCTTGTTATATCAAAATTCTAAGTCAATTAAAATTTAATACAACATTGAGACCAGTTGATAATTTATACTGAGTGATTTTAAGTATTTGAAATTGTTCTGATCTCCCTATTAAAGCTAATTTTCAAAATACTTTAAAAGTTCATTAATGGAAGAGGTATAAATTTATATGCACTACACTATTATGGTGTTTTTAAAATGTTGTATTTTTAGAATATAAAAATATAAAATGACATGTAAGACGTCAAATAAGAAATAATCTAGCTTCTCACGTGATGAGTATCCTTGATCTTGTATCAACTTTGACGGTAACCCACAAAGTTGCCCTCATTTTTTAGCATAATCATTATCTCTTTCCCATGATATGATGATATGACCACAGCTAAGATTTTAAGACCTGCATTGATGTTATAAGGGATATTTTACCCAAATACTTAGGGTAGTCACAAGAGAAAATAGATCAACTTCAAACATACTCATAAGATCATTGATGTATTTATATATCAAGCACATCTCCGCAACTTTTTAAGTAAATATTAATTAATAAATACAACTTGTGCTCAGGTACAATTTCTTTTTCTTTTCTTTCTTTCTTTCTTTCTTTCTTTCTTTCTTTCTTTCTTTCTTTTCTTTTCTTTTTTTCTTTTTTTTTTTTTTTTTTTGAGAGAGAGAGAGTGTCTCACTCTGTCTCCCTCAGTAGAGTGCCATGGCATCACAGCTCACAGCAACCTCCAACTCTTTGGCTTACATGATTCTCTTGCCTCAGCCTCCTGAGTAGCTGGGACTACAGGCCCAGGTACAGTTTCTTAGGCCTATCTCTAGTACTAAAAAATAATGCCACATTGTTTACCACAAGAGCCTGAGTCCAAATGATTAGAAGAAGAAGATTCCTCTAAATACGAACACCACAGATATTTTTTAGTACAGTAATTTCAGAGCTCATTAACATCGTGATAGAAGCAAAATGGGAGGGGAAAAACTATATCTTTTTCGTTAAGAAAACAAGGAATCCTTTCCAGAAGTTGGAGGCATAGTAGACATACCGATGACTTATTTGTTAAGTGTACCCTGATTGGTTAAAGTCGTGCACCTGCAGCAGGTGCGGCAGCCGGTCCTGGTGAGGGAGCTTCTTGCAGCCCTGTCAGAGGCTGGACTGTTGCCTGCCGTCAGTCTCTGCCAGGTCCTCTCTCACTGCTGTGTCTTGTTAAGACGTGTTTTAATGATGCTTTGGGGGGTTCCAGAACACAATTTTATATGTTAATGTGGCATGCACCCGTGAATGTTCCAGAGCTCCAGAGAAGCCCACAGTCAAAAATAACTCTTTTCTGTGGGCCTCCTGACTCTCACCCTAGGTAATAAAATGTTAATCACTCCGCACCAGCGTACTCCCAAATCATTTTTTAGATGAGATCTAGTTTGATTTTCATTTTCATATGTGGAATTTGCATGCAATTTAAAATATCCACAAGGGTTCTTTAATGATAAAAGCTATCTAAGGACACAGTTTTGAAAGCTCATTATTATTATTATTATTATTTTTTAAGGTGGGAGCATGTATAGCTTTTAGGTCTCTATAGAGGTCTTCTAATGAAAAAAAAAACATTTTTTGTCAGTATTTAAATAACATAAATCTCAGGATAATTTTACACAGTCCTACTTAGAACGTGGTTAAAAAGAAATATTAAGAACTGCTCTCCCTGGAGGAACATATGAAAAGATAATGTAATATCTAGAAAAATTATGAACAATGTATTAAAATAACTAAAATGTTAGCTGAAATAGACCAAATACCATGTATGATTTTGGCCTGATTTCGTGTGTGAGTTTTTTCCTCTCCATTTCCCAGGTAGCTCAACTTGAATGTCTCAAGGGCCCTTGAAGGACAACTCCATCTCACTGTTACAAATAAAATTTGAAAAGCCACCAGCTTCCTGCTGTGTATTTTCCTCACCCAAGAACATTATTTGTATCATGTATATTACTTCATGATTACTCATAATTTACTAGCTGTACTTTACTAAAAGATTGTGTTACTTAACATCCATAAATATAATCATATTTTTTTCCAAGAAGGCATAAAGATGAGGGTACTGACCATTTTTTGGTAATATGTATGTAATTACACACCAGAAAATGACAGAAAAAAATTAGTTTTATTTGCATATGAAATACAAAACTATTTTGAAATATCCCTCATCAGGCACAGTCTCTGTTTTTACATGTCTCTTACACATTTCATCTTCATCACACAGAAGTTTTCGGTCTACGTTAGAATGAAAAGATCGTGCCAGTTGATTATTTTGGCTGTTTTTCCTTAATGCGAAAGTAAATGGAATTTTTCTTTGTTTGTTTTGTTTTTTGTTTTATTTATTTATTTATTTTGAGACAGGGTTTTACTATGTCAGCCTCTGTAGAGTGCTGTAGCATCACAGCTCACAGCAACCTCCAGCTCTTGGGCTCATGTGATTCTCTTGCCTCAGCCTCCCCAGTAGCTAGGGCTACAACACCACAATGCCCGGCTACTTTTTTTGTTGCAGTTTGGCCAGGGTTGGGTTGGAACCTGCCACCCTTGGTGTATAGGGCTGGTGCCCTACTCACTGAGCCACAGGTGCTGCCCAGAATTTTTGTTTTTAATGAACTCACAATTGGGAGCTTGTGAATAGGAAAATCCCCTCTGTGGGTCTGCCTTCAAAATGATTTAAATATTTTCACTGCAGCCAGCTGTTTTGTGTCGTGTGATTAATCATCCACTTGGTGTCCGTGGCTTGTTTTCTCTCCAAGCACCTGCCTTTGTGTAGACACAACAAAATATCACCCACCCATCCATTCATCCACATGGCAGATATTTTCAGGGCCTAGTCTGAGTCAGGGGCTGAGTGACCACCAGGAATTGCAGGGGAACGCTGGCTGCTGCCATCCAGGAACTGACGAATCATGAGTTAAAACACATCAGTGTGATTCTGATGTCCCTGTAACAGGCATTGCACCCTGAGAGGGACCAGAGGTCTGTGGAGCTCAGAGGACCACGGTAGAACGTCACAGGGAAAACGTGAAGAAGTAAAAATTAAACTTGACTTTTAACAGTTGGAAATTTTAAGGAAGAACATCACTGATGAATGAACCAATGTGTGTCTTCTGTATGGAATCAGAGAGAAATATCGTGGAGATTTTAGGTAAAAGCTTAGCACAGGTGAAGTTGAACAGTTGGGGAGGGGTCAGAACATAGACTAGGAGCACGCAGAGCAACTAACGTGTGGTACTTGGCAGAGGTTATGTGAGTTTTAGAAAAGGACAGTTAAAGGAATGAGCATCTTTTGGAGGCATTTACAGTAATGCAGACGAAAGATAACTCGGCCTCAACCACTCGGAGCATGACAAAGCTCAGGGAAGCAAAGATGGGTTTTAAGACGTTTGCATCACTTCACGCGAGGGATCTGGCAACTAATTTGTTGTGAAGGACACAGGAGCACAACCTGCATGTTAAGGGATTAAGGCCTTGGCGGTGCCATTAGCAGGAAAAGACAACGGTTGAAAGAAGCAAAGGAAAACACACTGATTTCATTTTAAGGTCCATTGAGTTTGAGGATCAGTTGACTATCCCTATAAAAATCAATCCACCAGCAATAAAAATATAATTCTCCAAAGAAATTAAACCAGAGGGATAGAGTGTTAGTTACATTGACAGATGGGGGTGGATTGAGAGGGCAGAGGCAGAGAAGTTCATGCTGAGGACCTGTGAAAGTGTCAGTTTATAAATGTGGAAGGGGTAAGATGCATGAGGAAAGTAGTTAGTGGACTCAGGGCATCATGAGTAATTAAGATACAGCATTGGATTTAGAGGTTAGGGTGTCATTTGTAAGCCTCTGAAGGACAGAGTTTTCATCAGCTGGGAGAGCGGTCTGCAAGGACTTGGAGATCGTGGGCAGTCGAGAGGAAGAGGGCGTGTGAGGTGGAAGAGTGGACCAGAGAGGCAGATTGACTTCCACGGGGAAAACAAGGGGGCCAGACTCCAGAACAACAGACAGACAGACCATGAACCCAATTTGTGGGGTGCTGAAGGTGGGAGAACAGTGTGTATCAGAGACACATTTTGGTGATTCATTCGTAGAGAGGAGGTGGCCTCTGAGGGAGCAAAACAGGAAAAGACCTGCAGAGCCCCAGCCGGATGGGAGGAGCGGGGAAAGGGGATCAGAAGTAGGTTTCAGGGGCCACCCGCATCCCAAGATCTAGGCAAGATTACCTGCTGAGAGCGAGGAATGCTGGCTCGGGAAATAGGTTTTATCAAAGGAACCTGACGTTGTTTGAAACTGCTCGGATGATAATCAGTCTAGGATTATAATAATTCCAATGGTGTTTGTGACCCTGCTGCCATGGGTGGGCCAGTTCCAGATGGGGCTGACCGAGTCTCACTTTGTTCCAGGCGGTGCGGCTACAGCAAAGCAAAGCAAGATCCCGAAGAGGAAAAGATGCATTTCCATAACGGGCACAGTAAGCAAACCGTGGAAAGTAAAACAGCCAAGCAGCAGACGTTCCTGCTGGTTTTGTCTCATCTTAGGGTAGAGGATTTGTAATAACACACCAAAAATATCATGTTGGAAAAGTGTTCTGTTAAATTCCTGTAAACCAGATGGGTGTGGACAATGCCGGCTTGTTCTAGACAGTAGCTGGATGGTTTATTCATTTCTTTTACTCCCTTCTCTCTCTTTTTTTTCTTCTCTTTTCTCCTTCCTTCCTCCCTCCCTCCCTCCTTCCTTCCTTCTTTCATCCCTCCTTCCGTCCCTCCCTCCCTCCCTCCCTCCCTCCCTCCTTCCTTCCTTCCTTCCTTCCCTCCTTCCTTCCCTCCTTCCTTCCTCTCTTTCTTTCTTGGATAGAGTCTATTGACAGGGAAAAAGATTGATAATCATTATAAACAAAAGAGGGGGGACCAAGAAAATGGGGACAGCGCCTCCAGCGTGATGTGACCAGCAGGCCATTGCCAGATGTGGCCGGGTGAGACTCACTTTGACAGAACCTCCAGCAGTAGAGAGGGAATCCCTTATTCAGTTCTTTAAAGAATACTTTCATTGTAACTATAAAATAAAATAACTCTTAATATAAAAAGCTATTATATTTGAAATCAAATTCTCAGGCTAATTGTAATTCCTAGCAGCACAATGAGTAGAAATCAATCATTAAATAATACCACCAGGTTAAATGAATGAAGTTTCTAAGTTTTTTTTTTTTTTTTTCTTTTAAGATTAATAGTGAGAATTTACCTGAATAGATTTTGGTAGCAGCAACCTTGCTTCAAATGAGCTTTAAAAAAATAGCCTAGGCTGGGTGTGGTGGCACACGCCTATAATCCCAGCACTTGGGAGGTTGAGGCGGGTGGATTAACTGAACTCACAGGTTCGAGACCAGCCTGAGCCAGAGCGAGCCCCCATCTCTAAAACATAGCCGGGTGTTGTGGCAGGTGCCTGTAGTCCCAGCTACTAGGGAGGTTGAGGCAATAGAATTGTTTGAGCCCAAAATGTTGGGGATGCTGTGAGCTATGATGTCACAGCACTCTACTGAGGGTGACAAAGTGAAACTTTGTCTCAAAAAATTTTTTCTTTAAATAGCCTAAGTGAATTTTAATCATGGCATTTTAATATGTTCACCACTTTTTTTTAAGTGGTACAGTATGAGTTAATTTACCAAGAGTTTCTTTTGTTTTTATCAGTTGGCCAACATCGAAATCATTAAATCCACAACTAACATTGCAAAGCATTGAGTCCATCTGCTTCGAGTCCTCCGGTGTTTAATAGTAAAATAACACTAAGAGGGCGGCATTTCTATCCCTAGACTCTAAAGGTGACAAAACTGAGACTCTGGAGCACCGGGTCCCTGCACAGCGTCACCCTGACAGAGGCAGCACACAGAATGCGTTTCTCGTTTTCTTTCAACTCGTATATCAGCCTTATTGCATCCCTCCCCTGAGGACGGTCTGAAATAACCCGGAAGTTACTGCAGATTATTTTTGTTAAATTGAAAATCTAGGATTATATTTCTAAGAGGAACAGAATGCACACACTTACCATTTACTGTCTAGCTGTCTCCCCTCCAATCTGTCAGCCTTTGTGCTTTTCTCGCACGGTGCAGGTGTCTAAGTTAGCCAAGTGCTGTTGCTGACACACCTGCCTCTCCCATCTCGGAAGGGGGCCTGTCCTCAGCTCAGCTACTTCCAGGAAGTAGAGATTTAAGCGAGCATGTCAATAACGTTTATAACTTTACTGGTCCATCACAAGCACTTCTATTTTAATGCACATTTATTTTTGCAGTTAAGCTGCCAGGAGTAAGAACTTACATTGATCCCCACACCTACGAAGACCCCAACCAGGCTGTCCATGAGTTTGCCAAGGAGATAGAAGCTTCCTGCATTACCATCGAGAGAGTCATCGGAGCAGGTCGGCAGCGCGCGTGACTCTGGCTTCTAACTTCCGTGGCAGCATCACACATGATGCATCTCGGGGCTGATCTAAGGCAGAGTGTCTTTTATCCCTTGTAACTGATGAGCTTTCCAAGTGGGATATAATTGATCACACTTTAATGCAACTTTCCCTGTGGCTCATGCTTAAACTAGCAAACGTCTGGTTTACGGAATAAGAAACTGACAAAAATTGTATTTTCAAATAGATAATATGTCACCGTTTACTACATGTATAGAGAGAATTTGCCAAACCCTGAAGTATTTACATAATTCATCTGTGCTTTAATTTTTTTTTCTAGCTATAACCTTTGTTCTTTTCTCTTCTTATTAAATGTACTACTAGAGTAGAAAGAGAAACAAGAAAACGTATTTTTTAGTCTGTTGCTTTTCTTTTACTTCTTATGCTTTCATTAAGCTTTTTGTAGGTGAGATGGATGGAGCTAATGACCCCCAAAATGTTTTAGGATCCCCTGCAGATGGTTTTTCCAAATGTACCATTTATTTTTATGAACATTGATAATGAAGTTTAAGCTCTCCTTTTCGTTTTTGTTTTTTTGTTTGTTTTTTCTGCTTTCATATTCTAAGAGAGCATTAGAGCATCGCAGGGGTAAGAATTCCAAATGGGTTTGTACATTTTCCCTATCTTTGTCACAAGGTGAATTTGGTGAAGTTTGTAGTGGTCGTTTGAAGTTACCGGGAAAAAGAGAATTACCCGTGGCCATCAAAACCCTAAAGGTGGGTTATACGGAGAAGCAGCGCAGAGACTTCTTAGGCGAAGCGAGTATCATGGGACAGTTCGATCATCCCAACATCATTCACTTAGAAGGTGTTGTGACCAAAAGTGAGTACACGGGCAGACTGTGTGTGTATGTGTCTGGGTGATGCCTAACTTTAGAGAGAAATTAACCATTGTGATAAATTAATGTCTTTTTTTTTTTTTATTAAATCATAGCTGTGTACATTAATCCAATCATGGGGTACAATGTGCTGGTTTTATAGACCATTTCAAATATTTTCATCACACTGGTTAACACAGCCTTCACAGCGTTTTCTTAGTTATTGTGTTAAGACATTTATATTCTACATTTAGTAAGTTTCACGTGTATCCTTGTAAGATGCACCGTAGGTGAGTTCCCACCAATCACCTTCCCTCCGTCCATCCTCCCCCCTCCCATCCTCTCTCACCACTGTGTCCTGAACTTACCTCTCCTTTCAAAACTGATTATATGGAAGTTTTTGCACAGTCTGTGATATTCCTTCATTTGATCCAAAAGTTCTATTCCAATATTCTACTTAATTTTGTTTCCTTCACATCTATTTTTCAGCTCACTAGCCAGGAACAAAAATTATACACTCCCCGAAAATACAGATCATGTCCTAATATCCTAAATATATATGCAAACATTTTGTGCCTGACATATGCCAGCCCAAAGTCACCTTTCTTAAACACTTTGAACTTCAGTGTCACACGAAAAGGGGAAGGACAGTTTAGATTCTCGTGGAGGTGAAGAGATTGTGTGTGTTTGTGTCACCCATATGAGGGGGCTGGTGTGGGTGTGAACAAACTGCAGGTGTAATTATATGGCTGTGTTTATTTTGATCTGTTGAAGTGAGTGTACCACAGACAACAGACATTAGCAGAATTAATACTTCCCTACATTTATAGACCCTGGGTTTATTGCACAAGTTCAGATTGAGAAAAACAAAGGCGACTCCTTATATGGATGCCACTAAATGCCACATATTTTATATGCACTGAAACCTTTACTTTTCAAAGCTTGTGTCAATATCAACAAAAAGCTCATACCGAAGTTTATGAATTCTAATCTAAAAAAGGCACCAGAGCTGGGAAGATAGTTTTAAATTTCCAATCCCCGAATCAAATATTTTTTAATAATTTTTTTAATTAAATCATAGCCTTGTACATTAATGCAATCATGGGGCACCATACACTGGTTTTATATACAATTTGAAATATTTTCATCACACTGGTTAACATAGCCTTCACAGCGTTTTCTTAGTTATTGTGTTAAGACATTTATATTCTACATTTAGTAAGTTTCACATGTACCCTTGTAAGATGCACCGCAGGTGTAATCCCACCATCACCCTCCCTCTGCCCACCTTCCCCCTCCCCCCCCTTTCCTCTTTTCCCATATTCTTGGGCTATACTTGAGTTATAGCCCTCATATGAAAGCCATAAATTAGTTTCATAGTAGGGCTGAGTACATTGCATACTTTTTCTTCCATTCTTGAGATACTTTGCTAAGAAGAATATGTTCCAGCTCCATCCACGTAAACATGGAAGAGGTGAAGTCTGCATTGTCTTTTCGAGGATGTTGCCCACCGTGAGGCTACATGTGTTATGTAAGGGAGAATGTGAATACTTCTCACGGAAGTGTTTCTTTACCTTCACTTTTCATTCTATATGAGCTAAAACTGTGTTTTCCCTTTGCTCTTGTAGCTTCTGTTGTTCACCTCAGGAAGGCTCTGACTTGTTTTTGATTTACCAGGTTGCAACTCACTTCATATGTGTCCTTCATCTCAAGCTCTCTGATCTGATGATAATTCATTCAGCAATTATTCTCAACCTGCATCACACAGATAACAAGACATCAGTGCAACTAGATCTCATGATTTTTCTCACTGGAGCTTAGGTGGGGAGTCTGATGTAGCACCTGAGGGTTGGTGCCGTCCTGAGCCTACTTCCCATCACTTCCTTAATGCCAGAAGCTTCAGTCCCCACCCAGATCCCTTTTGTGATGTATTGTGAGACAGGACCCGTATCTCTCACATGCACAAATGCGTTTCTATACACGGAGAGAGACGTAGGGCCCTGTTGAGCAGAACCGACCATCGTGTGTACATTGATTCTGGGGCTCTTTCATGATGGATGACGTAAAAACCTGCAGGTCTCGGCTTAATTGACTCATTTGCAAGGCACAAGACAGCTTGGTGTAACAGACACAGTGCCAGCTTCAATTATTTAATGAGACTCAGGAAAAAAGATTAAAAAGAGAAAAAGGTTGTAATTTTCCCATTGCAGCATCCTTAGCTCTAAGATTCCTTTTTATACCAGTGAAACGTTGTCATCTAAACTGAGTCACAGAGGATTTCTATCAAGTCTTAGACTTGTGTATAGCAGTGTTGCTTAAGCAGGAATATGTGTGAATAAACTTAGTTCTCTGGTAAAATTAATACATTTAAGCAAAACATTGGGAGAACAGAGAAATATCTTTTTTTCTACATTTAAGGAGATGGCACATTCGATGACAATTGAATGATCACCAGACAACTCTGACTTGTTGTATAAATTTATAACTGTGTTTCACACACGTTGCTGGTCCCCCGTGGATGGATAATCTCGCTCCCTCTCCCTCCCTCTCCCTCCCTCTCCCTCCCTCTCAGGCTACATTCCGACTGTCTTCAACTCATCCTCCCACTGGGCATTTTCCCACCTTAGATATCCACACTGGCTCTGGCAGATGTCGCTAAATTGCTGCTTTCCCATTTTATTGACAAATAGCGAACAAAAAGCCCAGCATGTACGCGCTTTGATACTTACCCTGATGCAGTCTGGACATGTTTCCATCTTCCATTCTGGAAACCTCTGCTGTATTCTTGCCCTGCCCTGGTGAGATCTTCACTCAGCCCTAGAACATCCTCTCTCCTTTCTACTCAACCGTCAAGTTTAATTCAGATGCGACCTTCAGATCAGCCTCATTTATCTTTATCTTTCCTTCATCCCGAGTGCCCACCCAGCATGGGGTTGGCCCTCAGTACCCTGAACAGCAGAGCAAAGGGAAACTTCCCTGCTGTAAATTAGGAGTCAAGCTTTAGAACCCAAGCTTCCAAGGGCAAACGTTTTTGTCCTCCTCTTTGGTGTTTTAGCAGGTCCACACACACATGTAGGAATTCGGGGATGTGTGGATTTCCAGCCAGGAGCATCTGTCTAAATGCCATTAGCCCGTCATGCGACACGTCATATCATAGTTTATATCTGCACGTGTTTACTCCCCTTTAAACTAACACAGGTCTGTAAGCCTCTTGTGTCTACTACAGAGGAGACACATTAGGTAAATTTTTAAAAAGTCATAAATGAAGATAAAATAGTGAATGAATAAATTGCAGTTATTTAAATATTTTAAACTAGTTAGAATCATATAAGTTGTATTTTCTTTTCTTTTCTTTTTTTTTTTTTGCAACTTTTAAAAAAAATTTTTTTTTTAGAGACAGAGCCTCACTTTATCGCCCTCAGTAGAGTGCTGTGGCATCACAGCTCACAGCAACCTCCAACTCTAGGACTTAGGCAATTCTCCTGCCTCAGCCTCCCAAGTAGCTGGGACTACAGGTGCCCACCACAATGCCTGGCTATTTTTTTTGTTGCAGTTTAGCTGGGGCTGGGTTTGAACCCTTGGTAGGCCGGTGCCCTACCCACTGAGCCACAGGTACCTCCCAGGCTATATCTTCATTTTGGAAAGTTTATAATATCACAGTCTTTTAGTAAAAAAAAAAAATTAAAACTCATGGGAAAGAAGTTGCCTAAAAACCTTCTCATAGGAACTTGAGTCTATCAGTCATTGCCGCTAGTGGTCACTAATCTTACGTTAAGGATTCACCAGGCTTAGGGCCCTTCATGTACTATTTTCATCAATTTGCACAATAATGCTGTGCCATGTACACTGATATTTGTTCTTTCATAGATGGTAAAAATTAACACCTAAGACGTTCAATATCTCTTTCAATATCATAAAACTAACTTGGGACCATGGCAGATTTTGAAACAGCTCTAACACCAAGACCCACGATTTTAGACAGTGTGTATAACCAACCCACATTTGGTCATTCCATATCCACTTGAAAACATTTATTCAAAAATAGTAATTCACCATCACCTATGCGTGTTTATTCCATTAAATGGTGAGGGCAGATCAGAGATTAAACTGAGTTTCAGCCTTTACGTTTGGGTGGCACAGACAGAGATGGAAGGAATGCACTTATAATAGGTTAAAATAAATGAGAAACTTGCGCTAAGAGCAGGGACACTGCTCCTGCAGGCTGCTGTGGTGACTGTCATACTTAGACAATCAGAAAAAGTGAAAGTGTGGACCTTACCACCAACTGGGCAGCGAGGTGCAGGGAGAGCCCGGTCACGCTCTAAGCAAACCTGCCAGGAACATTTGAGAAACCACAGGAAGGCCACTGTTAGTGCTGTGGAACGAGTGAAACGCGTGTCCTGTGAGAGCTCAGCTTAAGGACTCAGGAGGGAGACAGCTAGTGAGAGACTCTGGTCCCCACAAAGACCACAGCTCGCGATCTGAGCTTTGAAGACGTGAGAGCCAAGATTTGACAGCATCTGGTTTCTACACGGACATGATCAGTCAATGCGCAGAGGAGAGATAGACGAGGACGCTGCTGCATTTTTAAAACTTTATCCTATCATGGGCTTTTAAGAAAATGTTAAAATAATAAAAATTAAAATAGAGATTTGCCGACCATTCTGGATTAGATCACGGCGATAAGCTACATGGTAGAGAGTGGTGTGGATTCTGTGGGCGTTCCTAAGGTGATCCCAGGACGGCTTCCTGTGGATCAGATGTGGACAGTGAGAAAAAGGCGGGGCCAGGGGTGATTAGAAATTACTTTTCCTGAGTATTTAGGAATTTTCAGGAATGAGTTTGGGAGGAACAAGGTCAGGCTTGGGCATCAGTAGTTCGTTAATGGACGTGTTATTTGAGATGCCTATTAACCATTACAGCAGTTCTGTATAAAGTTAGATTATTTACCTTTCTTTAGACCTGAGAAGTGCAAATAGTGTTTGAAGTACAAATGTGTTTGAATTTTATGTTTTGTATTTCCCAAAAGGAAATCAAACTCTATGAACTGGTGGTAAGAGCCATGGTAGAAATAAACAACGTTAAAACTGAAGTAGAAATAGAAGCCAGTTCCTTAATTTGGTACGTGTTTTTCTTTGTTAGGTTATATATAGGGGTTTAATAACTACAAATAAAACATAGTCATTATGAGATATTTAAAGTGCTTCTCCTGAAAGCATCTACATTTTAGTCATCCTAAAGAAATACAGATCTACAGAAACGGAGATTTATTGACACGTAGACTGGTTGTGAGTAAATAAAACATTGTATTTTAAAGTTATTATTAGTAATAAAACTAAGTTGTAAGGTTGGTCATCTTGAGAGTCTCCACACCCTCTGAAAAGGCAATAATTTCTGATTTCATAATGACTTACTGTATGATCTACCTTCGCTAATGTCAGAAAAATTTGAATTTGTTTTCAACTTGAGAAAGGAACGTTGAATGAGCAAGATGGTGAGCAATCCGAAGTGAAGGAAGATATTTTGGAAAGCTTGGAATTCCCACCTGTGAAGACATCTTGCATTCTTATGCCTTTGTCTCAGGGGAAGTTATATGGGCTTTTGACATCATCGTATTTTTCTAACTTAAAATTATATAATTTTGTAAATGATTTGTTCTCATGTGTCAGCAGCAAACAGGAACCAGGACAGAATTAAGATGTCTGAGTACCCTTCTAAATTCTGTCTCACAGTTTTTTGTTGTTTTTGTTGTTGTTTTGTTGTTTTCTCTTTGTAATAAGCATGGATATCCTATTTTCTGGTTGACCATGAACCATGGATAATTGATTCACATATTTGTGCTATGCCAACCTTCCCATGGGGTAAGAATAGAAATAATTCCACATACTCCAAGCGTTAGCATAATAAATAGAGTACAATCCAAGCAGGGTAGCATGATGAGATAAAACTGCAGATACTTAAATGTGAACAGAAGGTCACATTTAGTCATTTACAAGTCTTACAGAATGTTCCTAAGAGAAACTCAAGGGCACTTGTTTTCCCATGAATTATGGTGCTTCTAATGAAATGCCCCATGATGGCCCTAAGTGGAAGGAGCCTGTTGACAACCTAATGGTTTCAGAAAGGCAGATGGTATGAATGCAAATAAAATAATTTGTCCAGATTTAGCTGCAACTCTTGTGATGTGGCCTAGTTTAGTGTGCCTCTGGGGATATTGCTAAAACGCAGGATCTGTTTTAGGAGATCCAACTGGAGACTGAGATTCGATATTTCTAATAAGCTTCCAGTCCAGGACACAGCTCACATTTGTTCCACGTAACTTTGAAATGCCTGATGGAAATTATGGGTATTACCGGGAAGACATAGTCTCTTCTTTCTTAGAGATCTGTGATGTATATTAGCACCAAAAAATCTTGTAGTAAGGAAAAAAACTCTCTCTTTCTTTTTAACTGGGGTAAATTCACCCCCCCCACACACACACACACTATGAGATCTAGCCCCTTGAAATTATTTTAAGTCACGGGTATAGCATTGGTAACTCTGAGTGCTACGTTGCGTGGATGTCCAGAACATCTTCATCTTGCAGAACTGTAATTTTTCACTCATTAAACAGCAAGTCCTCACCTCCCTCTCCTCACCACAGACTTCTGAGAACATTTGTGTCAGTATTGACCTTCTGCAAATAGTATGTCTGGGGAGAAGGTTAATTCCTAACAGTTTGCTGTCAAAGTTGAATGATGGGTTCAGAAGTAATCATGATTGCCAAATAGTTTGCATTAACACAAAAGGGAATATTTATGAGAGTTTAAAATGAAATTAAAACTTAAAGTAAACATTTGAGATTATATATAGCCAACACAGTATGGTATAAAGGGAGCAGCCTTTATATTCAGGCTGATATAAATTTGATTCCCAGCTTGGGTTCTGATGTGACTTACTCTCGTCAACCCAAGTAAAGTATTGAACCTGTCAAAGGCTCATTTTCTTTAGCTGAAAAATGTTTATTTTGCTATCATGGTTATGCATTTTTAATAAAAATTAATTATAACAGTGCCTTGTCAAGAGGAGGTGTTCAATAAATTAGTAAATTAGAGCTCTTTTATGATTGATTATCAGTGATACAGGTGAATTCCACAAACAATGTGCTTCAATTCCTACGTAGACTCTGCCTGGGCTAGGCCCTAAATAAATAATATCAATTAATATAAAAACTACTCAGTAATTAAAATCAGATTTGACATGCTTTACAAGCTCTTTTTACATGGATTTTTCATAATATGCTTTCAAAATTATTGGCAGATTTACTCTGTCTCTGTACTTCAAGCAGGATAATGGAAAATGATTTATACAGTTTTATTGAATTTACAAGGGCTAAAATAAGCCACGTTAATTACTGCCATGTCATTCCTGCAGGCTCCCAGGAAGTGATGCAAAACATAAGCCAAACTAAATGCAATTAGCATTAAAATGACTTTAGCATAAAAAATAATCAAATGGTTCCCAAAGTGTCTATTCTCGTCAACACAAGAAGATCATACTTGTTTGCAGACATTCGTGGCAATTGCTTTTCTTTCATTATGTGAAATATGAGAGATGTTTTTGTCCCTATCATATTTCTCAAACAACTTTTTATTTTTGACATCACAACCTTGACTGTCATAAATAATCTGACTTTTAAAGCGAGGCGACGCTGGCTGCAGATCTTACGGGACGAATGCAGCTGCCCGTCTCCCTAACAAGTGATCACTTCTCCCTTCCCGGTGCGCATCAGTTCATGTGAACACGTTACCTGGCCGCGCATTCTCTGTAGAGTGTAAATGGCAACTTCAGCGACTTGAGGTTGAATTAATACGCACATTTTCCCAAGAAAGAGATAGTTTACATGGAATGCCGTCCAAATTACGTTCACTAGGTATAGGTCAGCAGAAGGAGTGTTGATCACTAACCCAAAACAGAAAGGAACGAACCTAAAATCTGAGAAAGGAGAAATTCTAGGAAAAGAGAGGAATGAAACGGCAGGTGTTGTAAGCGGAAATTCAGGGAGAGCCCCATGCCGGGAAATATGGTGTGAGGGAGCCTGCTCGTGGTGGGAGCGTGGAGGTGCCAAGGAGGGAGGCTGAGCCTGCACCCCCTGGTGACTACTGAGGCGCAGGTTTTCTGGTGTCCTCAGCACACTTCTGTGAGTGAGGGGAGTGGGGGAAGAAGCAGAGTCGGAGCCACAGGGGGCAATTCCCGATGCGCAGGCCTGTTCAGGCAGCTCATTCCTTTAGTTACCCCTAAGGCCCTGATCTTGGTCACCATACAAAGAAACCAGGCGAGACATGGATTAGAACAGGCGTCCTCAAACTGCGGCCCGTGGGCAACATGAAGTCCTGTGAATTGTATTTGTTCCTGTTTTGTTTTTTACTTCAAAATAAGATAAGTGCAGTGTGCATAGGAATTTGTT
>CAUYPK010105645.1:0-19394 GCA_963574355.1 Loris lydekkerianus
AGCTACTTCCACGTAGCAACGACTCAGCAAGGCCCAGCCTGAAACTGCCTCTACCTAGATACAGCCAATGTGGTACCATGCCACTGGCCCGACCCTGTCACGCACCTCTTCCCCCGCCTTCTTTCCCCACCCCTTCTCCACAATAAAAAAATAAATAAATAAATAAATATTAAAAAAAAAAAAAAAGAAATAGAATTTCCTTAGATTAAGTGGGGATTTACATCCAAAGCACAGATAGTCCTCAAGCAATAAGGAAATCCAAATAAAGAAAAAAATCATATGCAAAATGCTTATAGTGTCCAACATAGAATAAATGCTGTACCAATGATGATTTTTTTTTTTTTTTTAGCCTGCATCTTACTCTGTTGCCCAGGATACAGTGCCACAGTATCAACCTACCCTTAGCTCACAGCAAGTTTAAAATTCCTGGGTTCAGGTGATCCTCTTGCCTAAGGCTCCAACAATTTTTTTTTTTTTTTTTTTTTTTTGCAGACAAGGTCTTGCTTTGTCACCTGGGATGGAGTGCAGTGGCATCACCACGGTTCACAACCACCTCACTGCTAGGCTCACGTGATCCTCTTGCTTCAGCCTCCTGAGGAGTTGGGACTATCATATGCCACCATACCTGGGTTGTTTTTTTTGTTTGTCTCTTTTGTTTTGATTTGCTTTTTGTAGAGACAGGATCATACTATTGCCCGGGCTGGTCTCAAACTCCTGGCCTTAAGTGATCCTCCTGCCTCAACCTTCCAAAGATTATAGGTGTGAGTCATCACGCCTGGCCAACAAATATTATTTAGGTTAATAGATGAAATTATGGGGAGTAGACAGTGAAGGCAGAAAGAATTATATATGGCCATAGTTCCTTTTAAAGATTTTTTTCCTAAAGTGAATATATTGTCTTGGGGATTCAGTAAATTCAATCTATCCCAAAGAGGATTTAAAATTCTTTTGCATTTCTATCTATAGGACGAAATCTGACATTGACAACCACTTTATTCTAGTTTGCAGGGAATTTTATCCATTCCTATGAATTTTAACTAGATGAAGAGCACATGGTCTTCAGTAGTTCCTTAGGAGGGTCTGCTGGAGCAAGTCATTCCATATCCACGATTACAGACAGAAATTAGCCTTCTTTCCCATTCAGTTATCTTTTTTTTCTTCAACAAATGGTGTAACTAGCTAATAAAGAAAGCAACCAGGTATAAATACTAAATGATATTAGTAAAGCCATTGCTTAAATATAGAAAGTTGCTATATAGAAACTTGGTTTCTTTAGGCTTAGATCAAAATACTTGTTTTTACTCACCATATATCTTTCTGGGCTTTTAAAAAATATAAGTGCTAGTTCAGATATATATATACATATATATATATATATATATATATGTTTTGTTTTTGTTTTTGTGTTTGAGATGGGACTCTTGCTATGTTGCCCAGACTCGAGTGGAGTGGCTAGTTGCAGGGACAATCATATCACACTATACCCTCAAACTCCTGGTCTCAAGCCATCCTCCCACCTCAGCGTCTCAAGTAGCTGAGACGATAGGTAAATACCACCTCACCTAGCTAACCTTTACATTTAGATACTAAAGACCAGCACATTTTATCTTGATAAATAGCCCAGAAAATAGTTCTACAACAGCTGTGTTAAGTAAGAAAAAGGAAATACTTGATAATTAGACAATTTTTTTTTCTTTTGAGACAGAATCTTACTTTATCACCCTCAGTAGACTGCTGTGGCATCACAGCTCACAGCAACCTCCAACTCCTGGGCTTAGGCAATTCTCTTGTCTCAGCCTCTTGAGTAGCTGGGACTATAGCCGCCCACCACAATGCCCAGTATTTTTGTTGCAGTTTGGCCAGGGCCAGGTTTGAACTCGCCACCCTCAGTATATGGGGCCGGCACCCTACTCACTGAGCCACAGGCATCACCCTCAAAGATTGAGATTTTATCCTGAGTACAAACCTTTTCAATTTCAATGATATACATGTTTAAAAATAATATATACATATATTTCATTATGCTTTTATTTATTTATTTATTTTTCAGCCTCGCAAGTAGATGGGATTACAGGCACCTGCCACGACGCCCTGCTATTTTTTTTGTTGTTGTTGTTGAAGTTGTCATTGTTGTTTAGCTGGCCCAGGTTGGTTCTAACCCACCAGGCTTGGTGTATGTGGCCAGCTCTGTAACCACTATGCTACGGGCAATGAGCCTTCATTATGATTTTAATTCACATTTCTCTAAATAGTGATTGATGTTGAACACTTTTTAATATAATTTTTGGTCATTTGTGTTATTTTGAAAAATGTCTCTTCATACCCTTAGCCTACATTTTAATGAGGTTATTTGGGATTCTTTTATTGAGTTATATACATTATAATTCTGTAGATGTGTTTGAAGACCAAATGTATGAAAATGGGAAATCAGAGGCTGGGCATGGTGGCTTATGCTTGTAATCCTAGCACTCTGGGAGAGTGGATTGTCCTGAGTTCACAGGTTCTAGACCAGCCTGAGCAAGAGAGAGCTATTGTATCTCTAAGAATAGCTGGGCATTGTGGTGGCCTCTTGGGAGGTTGAGGCAGGAGAATCGTTAGAGCCCAGAAGTTGGAAGTTGCTGTGAGCTATGACACCAAGGCACTCTACCAAGGATGACAAAATGAGACTCTGTCTCAAAAAAAAAAAAAGAAAGAAAGAAAAAATGGGACCCTAGGCGCCTGTGGCTCAAGTAGCTAAAGTGCCAGCTACATACACCTGAGCTGGCAGGTTCGAATCCAGCCTGGGCCCGCCAAACAACAACGATGGCTGCAACCAAAAAATAGTTGGGCGTTGTGACAGGCACCTGTAGTCCCAGCTACTTGGGAGGCGGAGGCAGGAGAATCACTTGAGCCCAGGAGTTGGAGGTTGTGGTGAGCTGTGATGCCACAGTACTCTATGCAGGGTGACAGCTTAAGGCTCTGTCTTAAAAAAAAAATCTGTAATTAAAATTTCCACTGTTGCTGCTTCTTTCAGGAACTTGAAAGTCCTGAACAGGTGAGAATCTTCACAGGTACCCAGGTCCCAGGAGGGGAGGAGGCTGGGTGTGTGTAATGAAAGGAACTCAGGCTGTCTGCCCAACACCCCAGCGCTTCCAGAAGTTAAGCTAAGTTTTATCAAACCCACCCCCTGTTCTCTTCTCCTTTCTGGCCCTCTGCCTCTCACCCTGCCATGTTTAGACCACATGCAGTTCTGATTGTTAACCTGCCTTACGCGGGCACCCTGGGGTATAGATGTCAAAGGAGTTTGTCTTCTTCTGCCACCAGGCCAAATGGCCAGCAGTCAAAGTAGTGTTCTGGTCAGCTGTCTCCCCAATACACACAGCTGCCAGCTGAGCCACACCTAGCTGACTGCCTGGCAAACAACCTTTGCTCTGTGCCCATCTTGGAGTACAGTAAGGAAGGGAGAGAAGAGGAGGGCAGGACACAGAGATGATACCTGCTCTGGATGTTTTCCTTGTGAGATCCTTGAGAGCCCCAGGACATCAGATGCTCAGAGCTGGGGACAGCAAGCAGTATGATGGCAGAAGTGGGGGCACAGGCCCTGCTAATTAAAAGTTTTTAAATAAAGATACGCACACTTGTTTCAAGATTCACCCTGAAAGTCTACTCAAATAATAAAAAGAAGTGATCTAAAGAATCAGTTTAGAAAGCCTAGAGAACAAAGGCATAATTCACTTAATGTGGTTTGGACTTGGCCCGGTCTGCTTCAGAGCTGACCAACTTATTAACAAGCAGCACCTTCAACACTTTAAATATAAAGATAAATTTGATAGCATTTTGTAAAAATGTGGTGTTAGGGTGGATCAGCTAAGTGAACCCTACCATGAAAACAGTTCAAATTTAATACTAACATTTCTTTCCTAAAATCTTTTGCTTACCCCACCACAAAGAATTTCTTACTGACCCACCTTCTCTGCAGGATCTAGATGTCTATCTTTACTGGTATTTACTATAAGTTTGTCATGTGATCCCAAGAGCACATTGGGATTCTAACTGGAGTTGCACTAAACATTTAATTTGAGGATAGTTGGTGTACGTACAGTATCGGACATCTTATGTCTTTCCACTTATTCAAGGCTTCTTTTAGGTCACTCTGAGTTTCTTTGTTAACCGGATTTAAAAAAAATAACTGATAGTGGGCTTGGTGCCTATGGCTCAAGCAGCTAAGGCATCAGCTACATATACCTGAGCTGGTGGGTTTGAATCCAGCCCGGGCCCGCCAAACAACAATGATGGCTGCAACCAAAAAATATCCAGGCCTTGTGGCAGGCACCTATAGTCCCAGCTACTTGGGAGGCAGAGGCAGGAAAATCACCCAGGAATTGGAGGTTGCTGTGAGCTGTGATGCCATAGCACTCTACCCATGGCAATAGCTTAAGGCTCTGTCTCAAAAAAAAAAAATAATAATAACTGATAGTGGCTTTGTAAATCTATTTTGCAATTAGTCACCTTATAAGCTATAGTATTAACCTTAAATTTTTTTTAGTTTCATTTTTTTTAAATTTTTTAACGTACTTTGGGGGGCACGGTGGGTAGAACATAATATAATTTACAAACAGTGAATGCTTTTGCTTATTTGTTTTTTTTTTTTTTTTTTTTCACCTTTTGGCGGGGTCTGGATTTGAACCCACCACCTACAGTGTATGGGGCTGACACCCTACTCCTTTGAGCCACAGGTGCTGCCCTTGCTTATTTGCTTTATTTTCAATAGCCTCAACTTTCTTTCTCTTGTACTTATATATTGCATTAGAAGTTTCAAATCAACATAAAATAACAGTGATAGTGGGTATCTCTGTGTCACATCCAAATTTTTAAAAGGCTATTGTACATATAATAACTGTTTTCATATCCTAGCCTCACTTCTTTTGGACTCTAGTCAATTGGATGTCTACCTCTACATTACAACTAGAAATATATGAAATGTGTATCTTAAGGCTGGGCATGGTAGCTCATGCCTACAGTCCTAGCACTTTGGGAGGCTGATGCAGGAGGATCACTTGGGACTGAGAGTTTGAGATCATCCAGTGAAACAAAATGAGACCCCATCTCTACAAAAAATTTTAAAAATTTTTTTTAAAAAGCTAGGCACAGGAGCGCCTGTAGTTCTAGCTATTCAGGAGGCTGAGGCAGCAGCATCTCTTAAGCCCAGGAATTTAAGGTTTCAGTGAGCTATGATCGCACCACTGCATTCTGGCTTGGGCTATAGAGTAAGACCCTGTTGAAAGAAAGAGAGAGAAAATAAGAGAGAGAGAGGAGACAGAGAAGAGAGGTAGGATAGAGAAAGAAATATGTATCTTAGAGTCAGACCCTATAAAAGAGAGAGAGAAAAGAAAGAAATGTACCTCTTACACTGCATTGTATGTATCCAGTGACCTTTTCACCAGGTTTAATAACCTTTGGCCTCTTTCAGCATTTGATACAATTAACAACTTTTTCTTTCTTCAAATGCTCTCCTTCCCCGGCTTCCTTGATGCCACATCCTCACAATTTATCCTTTACTCTCTTTGTTCACACATCCATCTGTTTCCTTTTCTTTTTCTCTCTTCCTTTCCTTCCTTCCTTTCATTCATTTCTTCCTCCTTTCCTTTCTTTCAACAAACATTTGTTTCCTCGTTTCTTTCTCTCTCTCTAAGCTGTCCAACCTTAAGGTCTGGATCTTGCTCATATAAACCATATACAGTCTTCAGCTCTCGTCCGCCACCTGAACGAGACTCCTGTCTGCAGCTCTGACTATTCTCTGAACAATTCTGCTTGGAGGTTCCACAGGAAATGCTAGTTCGTGAGTAGAGAAGTAAACTCCTCATTGTTCCTCAAATCAGCTCCCTCTTCCAATTTCCTAATTCCTGCCTCTCTATATACATAGAGGTTTTCCAAAAATGTATACACATTTTTTAAAAAGGAAAAAAATTATATTAAATTGTAATACTCAAGTCATGTTTGAGTTTTGCAATTACAACAGGGGCTCAACGTGCCTTGTATTCATGTTTTGTTATCTGTGTACATTGGGCATTACAATTTTCATACAGTTTGTTTCCTTTCTTAAAATGTGTATGTTTTTGGAACACATTATTCTTCCTGAAGCATCACAGGAATGGAGATGCAAGAATCCAGTGTATTCAACTTTGATATGAGGACAATTAATGACAGTTAACAACATGGTAGGGGGTGGAGGAAGGGGAGAGCAAAGAGAGAGAGAGAGAAGGAGGGAGGGGGTGGGGGAAAGAAAAAGGAAAAAGAAAAAGAAAAAAATAGTGACTAATTCTCATATAAGTTGGATTTAATTTTGACCAAAGTACGTTACTTGAACAATAACTTCTAATTCAACTTGTTAATATGTTGTTTAGGATATTGCATCCTCATTTATAAGTGAAATATGTCTATAATTTCCCTTTCTAATAATTTATTTTTCTAGGGGGGCACCTGTGGCTCAGTGGGTAGGGCGCTGGCCCCATATACTGAGGGTGACAGGTTCAAATCTGGCCCCAGCCAGCTGAAACAGCAGTGGCAACTGCAACAAAAATAGCCAGGGGTTGTGGCGGGCGCCTGTAGTCCCAGATACTTGGGAGGCTGAGGCAAGAGAATCACCCAAGCCCAAGAACTGGAGGTTGCTGTGAGCTGTGATGCCACAGTACTCTACCAAGGGCGACAAAGTAAGACTCTCTCAAAAAATATATTTTTTTTTCTAATTTTAATATCAGGTATATCTAGATGTAGGAGAATTAATTTGAAGGATTTCTTCTTTTTCTATTGTCTATAAGATTTGGCATGATCTGTTTTATGAAATTATCTTCTATTTTTATGTATAAATATTAATTGTCTATTTTTTAAAATGTGGATGTTTTTGGCACTCTCTGCGTGTGCATATAAAAACATCTTAGAGTCACTTTTGACTTATTTTATATTCATCTATGCTCATTCCGCACTCCAAGCTTTGGTGCACACTGCTCTCTCCAGCCTGGAATACCTCACTCCCTCCCTGTCTATCTAGATTTTCCTGGTTCTAGATCTAGATTGCTCCTCCCTCCACTCCAGACTGCACCAATCTCCTCCTTTCTGCATTACCCAGACACTGGCCTATTTTGCTTGCTGTGGCCATAGACTCTCCTAGGAAGACAGGGACCCTGAATTCCGAGCATGTCTATTTGAGTCCAGAAGCCATGTGCTCTGAACTGCCAGCCTTCTCCAGCCCCCCACCACCACCCTAACTGCTGCCCATGCTCATGCCTCCAGGGCCCTCATAGTGCAGGTCCCCCCATAGTGCTCTTCATTCTGAAGACATTTTGAAGAACCTCAACATTCAAAAAAATCACAAGGACTAGCTACCACAGCATCAAGGGCAATGCATGACTAGATGAATTCCTCTGGCAGTAAGGAAGTAAGACAGAGCCAAATCCACTGGAGAAGAATTTGTGATGCAAGAGGCAGCACATGATGGGAGACAATCCTCTGGCAGTGCCAGGGATCTGCCTGAGCCAGCCAGGAAATAATCCCAGTCATTGTCAGAATCTCCTGTAACTGTGAAATATGACCTAATTAAGAGGTGTGCCGGCAACAGATTGAGTCCTCCTTCACGTTTCCCTTGGAGCAATAAACAAAGCCACTCAATTACACTCCAACGCAAGGGTGAAAATAATAACCACTTCATAGTGTTGTTTTAAATTAACTAATACTGTGCACTGAGGAAAATAGCTATAACTAAACTTGCTATATCCCTGGAAAATAGCAAGTAATAACAAATGACAGCTGTTAGTATTATAACAGGTTTTATAATAGGTTTTATTTTGAGAAAATCTTCTTTCTTTTTGATAGATGATACCCTCTCCATAGAAAGATGTAAAGTCTAGGGAGATTTTTCTCTTAAACCTTTAATTAATTTACTTTTTTTATTTTCAAAAGTTAAAAAAGAAGACTGGGCGCAGTGGCTCACACCTGTAATCCCAGCACTAGGGAGGCTGAGGCAGGTGGATTGCCTGAGCTCACAGGTTCGAAGACCAGCCTGAGCCAGAGCGAGACCCCCATCTCTAAAAAATAGCCAGGCATTGTGGCAGGCGCCTGTACACAGCTACTTGGGAAGCTGAGGCAAGAGGATCACTTGACCTTAAGAGTTTGAGGTTGCTGTGAGCTATGATGCCATGGTACTGTACCAAGGGTGACCAAGTGAGACTCTGTCTCAAAAAAAAAGGAAAAAAGAAAGAAATTGTGTGTCTAAACATAGAAAAGTTACAGTATAAAAGATTAAAAAAAAAAAAAAAAAAAAAAAGGTATGTGTTCAGGGCACTTAGCATGAATGAAGCTTGCCTGAGTGGCTGTTGTTCTGGGCAGTCAGTGAGTGAGTGGTGAGTGAATGATTCCTGCAACAACAACAAAAAATCTATAGCTGGGTATTGTGAAAGGTGCCTGCAGTCCCACCTACTGAGAGGTTGAGGCAAGAGAATCACTTAAGCCCAAGAGTATGAGGTTGCTATGAGCTGTGATGCCACAGCACTCTACCGAAAGCGACATAGTGAGACTCTTTAAAAAGACCAAAGCAATGAGTAGCTGTGACATTAGGTAGAATGAGTCTTCCTTTAACAAAACCTGATGTTTAAATCCAACTCCTTCACCCTCTTAAAAAAAAAAATCAACTAAAGTTGAAATTCTATCACTGTACAAAAGGATCTTTCACTGTGAAGATATTTAAATAATAATTGCAGCTAACAGGCTTGCTGCCTGTGGCTCAAGAGGCTAAGGCACCAGCCATGTACACCAGAGCTGGCGGGTTCATATCCAGCCTGGGCCCGCCAAACAATAATGACAATTGCAACTAAAAAATAGCCAGTCATTGTGGTGGGTGCCTGTGGTCCCAGATACTTGGGAGGCTGAGGCAAGAGAATCGCTTAAGCCCAGGAATTGGAGGTTGCTGTGAGCTGTGATGCCATAGCACTCTACCCAGGGTGACAGATTGAGGCTGTGTCTCAAAAAAAATAAAAAATAAATAAAAAATAAAAGAATTGTAGCTAACAGTTGATTTGCTCTAAATTCCTATAGATAATGGCTCACTTAATCTTTCTGCCACTTTGTAAAATAAGTATATTTATTCATCTAATTTTCCAGATGAGGAAGATTTAAACCTGGCTATCGAATTAATGAACTAAGCACTGGTAGTTTCTAGGAGCAGCAAGTTTCAATTAATGGGCAGCATACACTATGAACAATCTGTAAAAGTTCTATTCCTCTTTTTCCCTCTGACACAAGTGTTAGGAGACTCATGTTCTAACCCCAATTCTATCAATAACCAGTGAAGTGGCAATTCTTACAACTCTTAAACTCTAGGCCTTGCTTTTCTACATCTATTAAATAAAAAATTTCAACTTTGTCATTTCTAATAACTTCTTTATTTCTAAAAATCTGTGCTTTTACTCCTCAAGTTGCTAATAATATTTATATGTATCCTGCCAGGAATACATATAAAGTTAGTTGCATGGGTAAGGACTTACTACTAAGATCAAAAATTGTTCCCAGTCGTTACAATATAGCACCAACATTGTAATTCCCATCCCTTGTCCTAAAAGACAGGAACTGGGTTAACCAATCAATTTCAAGAAATCCGATTGGAGCAATTATTAGTTAATGCATAGCACTTTAAATGATAACCCAGAAAATCAACTAACATTTCTAGAGCAACAATTCTAGCAGGATATTTTAGGGGATACAAAAGAGAAAGTCTTGTCTTTAATGAACTTAAAGGACAATTGGAGAAACAAGCCCAAACCCATGAAAATGTAAATTGCTGATCAAAGTGTAGAGTTGGAAGGTCCTTTGACCTCATCTAGTCACATATTCACAGAATGTTAGAGCTGAAAAGGACCTAAGAGAGGGGGCTATCCCCGCCCTTCCCCACACCACCCCTAACTCCTGGATGAGAAAAGCAAGGGCCAGAAAGGTGAGATCACTTGTGAGACAGCCAGTTAACAAAAGAGCAGGGATTAGAATTCTGTTCAAGGGCCCCAGTAGGTCAATTTAATTAGAGTGAAGAATTCAAGTTAAAGAATAGTTGCAGAGATCTGGCATGCTGGCTGTTGCCTGTAATCCTAGCACTCTGGGAGGCCAAGGTAGGTGGATCACCTGAGCTCAGGAGTTCAAGACCAGCCTGAGCAAGAGTGAGAGCAAGAAAGAGACTGAGACCCCTTCTCTACTAAAAATAGAAAAACTAACTGGGTGTTGTGGTGGGCACCTATAGTCCCCGCTAGTTGAGAGGCTGAGGCAGGAGCCCAAGAGTTTGACATTGCTATGAGGGTCATAGCAGGGTGACAGAGTAAGACTCTGTCTCAGGGTGACAGAGTAAGACTCTGTCTCAAAAAAAAAGAATTGCAGATATGGGACATGGTTTTGGGGGCCTTTCTGTATCATACCTGAACAGGGAGAAGCCACAGAAGGGTTCACCAGGCAGTCAAGAAATTATTGCATGAAATGCAATTATTAATACTAACAACTAAATTAATCCCAGCTCTATATTCTAATATGGAGCAATAGCATATATTATGTTTAAAAAAATGTCCAAACCCTGACTCGGTGTCTGTAGCTCAGTGGCTAAGGATGCCAGCCACGTATACTGGAGCTGGCAGGTTCGAATCCAGCCCAGGCCTGCCAAACAACAACGACAACTACAACCAAAAAGTAGCCGTGCATTGTGGCAGGCACCTGCAGTCCCAGATACTTGGGAGGCTGAGGCAAGAGAATCACTTAAGCCCAAGAGTCGGAGGTTGCTGTAAACTGTGATGCGACAGCACTCTACTGAGGGCTACAGCTGGAAATTCTGTCTCAAAAAAAAAAAAAAAGGTCCAAACCAAAAATCATTATATATGATATGATACCAGCAAGGTTTAAAAAAAGAATGTGTTTGTGTATCTCTGTGTGTGTATTTGCAAATGCATAAAATATCTCTGGGCAGATAGACAAAAAACTGATTACCGTGTTTCCCTCTATGGAGAGGAATTTGATGGCTAACGTTATATTTTTCATTTTATGTTCTTTTGAACATTTTAAATTTGGAAACTTTTGTATATATTACTTATATAAAATAATCATTATTTTTAGAAGCTATTTGTGGGTGGCGCCTGTGGCTCAGTTGGTAGGGCACCAGCCCCATATACTGAGGGAGGCAGGTTTGATCCCAGGTCCCAGCTACTTGGGAGGCTGAGGCAAGAGAATTCTCTAAGCCCAGGAGTTGGAGGTTGCTGTGAGCTTATGACGCCGCAGCACTCTACCAAGGGTGATAAAGTGAGACTCTATGTCTTAAAAGAAAAAAAAAGAAAATATGTGTGTCTAGTCTGGAAAGCTCTTATTTTAATTAAATAAACTTGTGGATTATAGATAGTACCTCTTGGTGAAGTAGTTGTCTGATTAGAGAGTGATAAGATCAAGGTTAATTATATAATTACTGCCTCATTCATACCCTAACAAAAGTTAGAAAGGGTGTGATATCCTGACATTAAAAGTTGATGTATTTCCTTCTGTGTTTTATTCTCCAAGTAATGTTGGGTATTATGACTGTAGTTATTGAAAGGATGCCAGCTACTGTCACACACAACTCTGATGGGAATCTAAACTATAGCCATTTCCTCCCACAGCTGGCTGAGGATTCAGTGTGTACTATAAATAGCAGTGACAAAATCAATCCTGCGCTTAAGACGCAATTTATGAAATATTTGCAGGAAAGTGAATTTGAGAATACATGGGAATCATTCTACAACGGAACTGGAAGGAAGGGGCACTAAATACGCTGTTTGAGCAGGCTTAGCCTGTCCTGTTGACTAGTTTCTAGAGCAGGATTTGTGTTTTACAAATTCTGTTACAACATGATTAAACTGAATCCACAAACATGAAGTTCTGTTCCTCCAGAGAAAGACAGCTGAGTGTTTGGTTCCACAGAAACCATCTGCTTATCTGTAATAATGTCCCAGCGCTTTTGTGAATACACTCTCACCAGCCTCATGACTGCTTATTTTACCAAGGTTTAGATTTTCTAGAAAGTAACAAAGCATTTACCCCATGGTTTGTGTGCAATTCACTCTTCAAACTCTGTATGAATAGCAGAAGGAGCAGCAACGACCTGTTCTGCAAAGCCTTCCCGTGACTTGCCACTCTGAGAATTTTCCTGGCTGGTTTTATATCTCTAAGTCACACCCAGGTGTTGGCAGTTGCAAACTTACCAAAAGGATCCAAGAATACAAGTTTCAGATTGTCTGCTTTCAACCATAGCAGTGGTTCAGAACCACCTAAGGAGCTTTAGGGAAAATTCAGGTTTTGGGTCTGTCCCCAGATCTTCTGAGATGTAAGAGGGGAAGTTGGGAAGTAGTGATAGAAGGTGCAGAAATGGACAGGGGCCTGCTCATTCATGGCCTCTAGGCAGGTACATGTATTTTGATCTTAAATCTAAGACAGGGGTTCTCAACCTGTGGGTCATAACCCGCAGGAACTGTATTAAAGGGCTGTAGCATCAGCAAGGTTAAGAACCACTGATCTAAGACCAGTGGAGTCTGGTAGGGAAAAGGAAGTATGCTCAGATACCTGCTTACTTTTTCTTTTCTTTTTTTTTTTTTTTTTTCCTTTATTTTTTATTGTTCGGATTCATTGAGGGTACAATAAACCAGGTTACACTGATTGTATTTTTTAGGTAAAGTCCCTCTTACAGTCATGTCTTGCGCCCAAAAGGTGTGGCACACACCAAAGCCCTACTCCCCTCCCTCCTTCCCTCTCTTTGCTCTTCCTTTCTGATTTCAATTCTTTTTTTTAAGCAGGAACTCAACTTTATTGCGTCAAGCAGCCACTTATATAGAGCGTGGGGAAGGGGCAGGGAAAGAAGGCGGGGGATGAGATGCGTGACAGGGTTGGGCCAATGGCATGGTACCACGTTGGCTGTATCTAGGTAGAGGCAGTTTCAGGCCTAAGACAGGATATGGAGAGGCTGCACGGTGGATTACATTCATAGTACCCAAAAACGGGTAAGATCACTCTGCGTTCAGTCAACCTAAGACAGGGACCAAACCATTGATGTTTGTATCTCCATGACGGGTAAGACTGAAACTGCAAGAGCAGGCAACCTAAGACAGGGGCTATGTTTATCCGCCATACAAAAAACAAAAGAGGGAATTGTTGGGCCCTGCTGTGTGCCTGAAGCCTAGTGCAACTTCCGGAGCCTGACTAGAAGTAGATCCATCCAGCTACTTCCGCATAGCAATGATTCAGCAAGGCCCAGCCTGAAACTGCCTCTACCTAGATACAGCCAATGTGGTACCATGCCAGTGGCCCAACCCTGTCACGCACCTCATCCCCCGCCTTCTTTCCCCGCCCCTGCCCCACACTCTATATAGCGGCTGCTTGACACAATAAAGTTGAGTTCCTGCTTAAAAAAAAAAAAAAAAAAAAGAAAAGAAATGAAATCAGAAAGGAAGAGCAAAGAGAGGGAAGGAAGGAGGTGAGTGGGGCATTGTGTGTGCCACACCTTTTGGGCGCAAGACACAACTGTAAGAGGGACTTTACCTAAAAAATGCAATCAGTGTAACCTGGTTTATTGTACCCTCAATGAATCCCCAACAATAAAAAATAAAGAAAAAATAAATAAATAAATAAAACAGAACCATAGGAAAAGGCAGACTGGGGATATAAAAGAACTAAAATACATCTCAAAAACAAAGAGGATATTGATTACACAAAGCAAAAATGTTTGTGTGCTTTTCCTAAATTATTTTGAAAACACACATACATAGGCATCTAATAGGTAATCTACCAAGACCACTAACAACTAATACTGAACAAATATAAACTTAAAACTATATAGACTTTATTTTGGATATGATGCAAAATATGGGTTCATTTTATTTTCTTACTGGTGTATTGTGATCTATATACATATATTAAATATTTTTCTCACTGAATTGAGATAATAAAATTTTTCATGCTTTAAACAGCAAACATACTAATGATCTATTTTGTCTATTTTATTCTACTATATAGTTGTCTTAAAGGAAAGTATAACCTTGTTTACATTATTTATATGATTTTATTAGAACTTGTGTCTATATATTTAAGCTTTTAGGTTACTCTTATAAATCCAACAAATTAAATTGTATTAAATTTATATGTTTATTTTAATAATAGTGCACAATTAAATTTTAAATTAAGTTTTCTTATTTTGGATTTTTTTTTAAAGAAGAATGAAACAGATTATGTCTTCTCTAATGGTGGAGGTCATCTTTTAAAATATTTAACAAATACTCTAATTTTCTTCACATAAATCTTATTTTGGTTTCTTTTTTGATTGGAACTTACCCTCACCCCCATTTCTATATCCAGGTGCTTATATGATGAAGGAGAATGGGTATTGAACCCAGATGCTCACACAGAAATGTTTTATAATTTTAGTAGATTAAAGTAGTACTTTGAGCTTTCAAAACAAAATCACATCAGCAGCAAAGAAAGATAATTTTACCTATTTTTTTCTGGTATTAGCTACAAATATTTATTTTCTTTACTGATAGCATTTATTAGAATCTCCAAAAATATTAATAAAATTTTAGATAAATAGTATTATTGTTTTAACTTAATTATTTTAGTGATTTTCTATTTAAAATATTTGCTATTCAATTTTTTTCAAATAATCTTTATTACATTTAAGAAGCATAACATTTGTTTTTATTTTATTTTATTTATTTAGGACTGATCTTGGGAATGACATATGAAGTCTGGGTGTGGTGGCTTATGCCTTTAATCCTAGTACTTTAGGAGGCTGAGGCAAAAGGCTCACTTAAGGTGAGTGGTCTGAGCCCAGCTTGAGCAGAACTAGACCCCTTCTGCACAAAAAAGGAGAAAAATTAGCTGGGCGTGATGGTGTGCACCTGTTGTACCAGCTTCTTGGAAGGCTAAAGCACCAGGACTTTAATCTCCTTTATCTTATCTCTTATAATTTTTGGATTTCCTTATGTTTTGGCTTATCTATATTTTCTCTTTTCTGGCTTTATCTATTTTTCTTCATTTTTCTATCCTTAGGCTCCTAAGGTTTTATCTATTTTAGTTAAGATTCAAAGAACATGATTTTGCACCTACTTTTTCCTGCTATTTTAAAGTTTCCTATTTCAAGCTGTAGAACCTTCCACAAAATAGTCAATGAGTGAGCCCCTCTTCCTTCATACTTATATGGAGAAAAATAATATTGAAACAAACAAATGACGAAACTTGAAATTAAATGTGCACCTTAAGATGCAAAAGAAGAGGTTAATAGAAGTAATTCATCTCTTCTACTCTTAATGTAGAGAAGGTAATACTATTTGGGAATACAATTGACTCTAGAACAACACAGGAGTTATACTGCCAACCTCCATGCAATAAAAATCTTCATATAACTTCTCAATTCCCCCAAATTTAACTATTAATACCCTGCTGTTGACCTGATGCCTTACTATAAATGTAAATAGCAAATTAACACCATTTGTATGTTGTATATCTATATGTACACACTGTTTTCTTACAATAAAGTAGGCTGGAGAAAAGAATATGTTATTAGGAAAATTATAAGGAAGAAGGATATTTACTATTTATTAGATGGGAGTGGATCCGCGTCCTTATCATCTTCACGTGGAGTAGGCTAAGGAGGAGGAGGAAGAGGAGTCTTGCTGTCTCAGGGTAGGAGATGTGGAAGAAAATCTGTGTATGGAGAACTTGCAATGCAAGAGTCGTTTGTACATTGTTTCAAAAAATTATTCATGTGTGTAAACTGCAGAAAAAGGACAAATCAGATTATTCATAACCCATTTAAACAATGTAATAGACTGTGATAACTGTTACCCATTCTGGGTTTTCATTTGTCATTTATCCATCACTCTTGCTTTACTGTTAAGTTCTGGAATTGATTATAGAGAATTTCAAATATTTTATGTGCCCTCCCTAATAATAAGCCTCTTTTTTCTGCTTTTGTTTTCTAAACACTATTTCTGTGGGTAGAAAACAAACACACTGTTCTCTGTTTGCATACCTTGAAAATTTACATTGCTTATGGATTTCCTAAAGTCTATATTTTATTTATATCATGTATGTTTCATGTGTTTCTATTACAACCTTAATTAACATACACTTAGTGTCAGTAACCACATCTATGGATAGCACGACCACCGCACAGTTCAAGCAGACATGTGCGAAGTGTAAATACTCACTATTGTGTTTGAAGAAGCAGATTCAAGCTGATGCCTTGCCTGGTCCTGTAGTCAGAACTGTAACTGCTATGCCTCTCATGACCGAGAAGTAATCCTTTGTTGTCATTTGCATAAGGTATTTCAGGAGGAAAAAATGCTATATACTCTTTTATTCTCAGAAATATGTTCATTTATTCCTCTCAGGTGCTGTTCATTTTTTCCTATGCACATCGAAATCTCCCCTGTGTCATTTTTCTTGTCGCTGAAGAACTTCTTTCAACATTCTTAGAGGGCAGACCTGGTCACAATGACATTGCTCACTTTTGGTTTGTCTAAGAAAGTCTGTTTTCAATTTAAACACTTAGAATGTACTCCACTCCCTTTTTGCTTGCTTTGTTTCTGATGAGAAATACACTGTACGTCTTATCCTTGTTCCTTTATAAACAAAGTTCCCTCATCATTCCCTGGGCTTCTTTTTAGTTTGTTTTGTTTCTGTTTCTGTGCAGTTTGCATACAATGCCTAGGTGTATTTTTGTTGGTATTATCCTGCCTGTCCTTCTCTGGGTTTCTGGTTTGCTGTCCATTGTTAATTTGGGGACATTCTCAGCTGTCAGTACATCAGTATGTACTCTGTTCCTGCCTTTGTTTCACTATGGCATTCCAATTGCACATGTAATCTACCTTTCGAAATTGTTTCATGGTTCTTGGAAGCTCTGTAATTGTTTTCTCTTTGCATTTCAACTTGGAATGTGTCTATTCACCCATCTGTAAGCTCCCTGTTTCCCCCTCCTTACTTCACTCGGTCTCCTGATGGGAATGATTATCAAAGCATTCTTCCTTTATATAAAAGTGTTTTGTTTTTTTTTATTTTTGGTATTTCCTTTGAGTCCTTAGAATTTATGTCTCTCTTTATATTACCCATCTGTTCTTGCATGTTGTCTACATTTTCCCTCAGAGCTCTTAACATAATCATATTTATTTTAAACTTTGATAAGTTCAAAATCTCTGCCATATGTAAATGGACTTTGATGCATACTTTTTTCTTGAGACTGTCTTTGTTTTGTCTTAACACTGTTTGTGATTTTTGTGTTGGGTTAGAAGTTAGACATGATGAATCAGGTAATAGGAAATTTGGTACATAGGTCTTTAGTAGTTAAGTGAAGTTTTCAGTTGAGTTGGCAAGGAGTTGGGCTTGTTTTATGTTGCTGCAGAGGTAGTTACCAGAAGCTTCAAATTCCTCAGGTGTTCTTGATGTCCCCTCTGTTGGCATTGAGTTTGCCTACATTTACCCTCTTTAGAAAGATTCTGTTTCTTATGGATCTTTTCCTTATCATTCACAGCTATTGAATTGAAAGCTTGTTGGTGTGGTGGCAAAAAAGTGGGGAAACAGAAGCATTTTAGAATAATGTAATTTAATCTCAGTGTTTTAGTGGGCCTGTATCCATGAACTATAACCTCACAGTGTTTCTTAGCTCCTCTCTTTTCCCAGATGAGACATGAAATGTGGGGGGTAAGAGGGACAAGGAGAAGGTCTTTGTTTTGACAGGTTCACTAAGCATATTTCACCATAATTAGTTTTCCCCTCCCACAAGGAGAAGATATATCATTTTTTCTTTTAGCATGAAAAATAAAGAGTTCTTAGAGGTAAAACTCACAAAATTGTGGGCTTTTCATAAACCTGTGACCCCAGGAGTTTTTCACTCTCCCACCTGTCTACATACAACATCCACAAATTCTTCAAAATTGCTATTTAAGTGCTTCTACCAGTTTATGATCCCAAAAGCCTCTTATCCAGGTAAGCTGCTCCCAACCATGACTCTCTGGATTCTGCTGCCTTTCTGGTTTGTAGGATGTGGTTGTTCTGTGCCCTCCATTCACTGATGGTTCCCAGACAAGACACTGATTTTATTTTATTTATTTATTTACACAGAATCTTATTCTGTTGTCCAGGCTAGAGTGCCACGGCATCATCATCACTCATAGCAACGTTAACCACCTGAGTTCAAGTGATCGTCCTACCTCAGCCTCCCTAGTAGCTTCCCCATCACAATGTCCCCCTAATTTTTCTATTTTTGGTAGAGACAGGGTCTTACTCTTGCTCAGGCTGATCTCAAACTTGTGAGGTCAAGGGTGGCCTCCCAGAGTGCTACAATTACAGGCAAGAGCTGCTGTACTCGGCCAAGAGATTGATTTTAAATTTATTCATTTATTTTTCTTCTTAAAAGATTGGGAATGATGATTTCCCAGCTCTCTCATCTTCTATATATTTTTATAACTAGAATTTCTACATAAAATAAATATTTTAAAATGTAAATGTATACACGCATTCCTGTCTTTTATTCTGGGTATAAAGAATAGTACTGCTATTCTTATAGGAATAATTCTCTGAGTTTATATATATAGCTGGCAGACTTTTTATTGATTACATAAAAGAAATGTGGAAACAATGTGCAGTTGTTCTCGTCCCAAAACTTCTCAGAAGATTAGAATTTTGATATCAAAGAAGTAAGCCTACATGAAAAAAGTTGTGTAGTCTATGTAGCACTTACAAGTTAAGGTGCTAAGTACTTTTAACATATTCAAATATTAATACTCATTTATTTAGTCAACTGTTTATGTTATGGCAAGATGTGACATACTTCCGCTTTGCTCATTCCAGCATCACCTTTGGTATACAGTGTAACTACATGCAAGTGTGTGTGTGGGTGTGCACGCATGTGTGCACAGAACCATGCTTACTATGTCTCACTTAGGCTGTGAGTGGGTGAGTGGTTATCTTTATTAGCCTCAGAGTGGCCTCCTTTTTATAAGAGTCTTTTCAGGGCAATGACTGGTTCTTAACCTTCAACCCAAAGAATCATGGCAGAGGAACAGTAGATGGAGCAATTAGCAGGCCTCAAAACCCCAAGTTACCTAGCAGAGGAATTATAGGATTGAATGGCAGGTCTATTTTTAGATCTCTAAGTGTTCTCCAAACATTTTTCCAAAAGGAATGTATTAGTGTGCATTCCCACCAGCAGTGTAGAAGTGTGCCCTTTTCTCCACATCCACGCCAACATCTCTGGTTTTGGGATTTTGTGATGTGGGTTAATCTTACTGGAGTTAGATGATATCTCAAAGTAGTTTTGATTTGCATTTCTCTGATGATTAAGGATGATGAGCATTTTTTCATATGTCTGTAGGCCATGT
>CAUYPK010105650.1:0-28577 GCA_963574355.1 Loris lydekkerianus
AATCGACTTGTGTTACGTTGGCAAAAGTGCACTGATTCAAATGGCGCTTATTTTGATTAAATTGAATAAATATTCACTGAGATATTACAGTTTAAAGTAGACTCATAAAAATGGACAAAACTTTTGAAATGACCTAATATATTTTGTTCTTTCCTTAGACCTGCAAAAAAACAAACTGATTTTTTTCAAAAAGTGATTATTCTTCTCTTTCCCACATATAGGAATCCTGGTGATTCCTTAGACAGTTCTTGTAAAACAAACTTTCTTTTTCTCTCCAGGTCATCTAGTGGGTTCACCTCTACAGGCTCCGGAACTAGTGTTCTGCAACCTTTGACATTCCTGACCACTCTCTTTTCTAATTTCTTCACCGATCTCTCTTGAGCATTCCTCTACCTCCCTATAATCACCTTTGCTAGCTTTTCTTCTGGACTTTCAGGTTCCTGGTCCTTGACCCTCTGCTTTTCTCTGTTGCCCTCACTCCTGTGGTGAATTTACCCACTCTTACGGCTTTGTCCCGAGAATTTTCATCTCTATCCAGAGGACAAGCAAGTGTTAACCAACAGCTCTGATACCTGTATATCATTGCTTTTCAATAAATACCTGTGAGCTGCTTTTTCATGTGGAAAATGAAATGTATGCATTGACTGTGATACTCAGCATTATGTTTGACAAAACTGAAAACCACTTGAAATCTCGTAAGGGGTCCTGATATCAAGAGACTTCCCACTGGACTATGAAAGTTTATGTATGAAATTCTAGTCAAAATATGTCCCATCTTCAATAAGGAAAGCCAAAAATCGGGAAACTACAACTCTTATTGCAAACCCAATGGCTCCAGATGAATAAAAGATTCAACTATTAAATACTCATATATAACTACTGCTTAAATAATTTTATGTTATCCTTGCTTAAGCATTCAAGGATGCTTCTGACAATTCCAAATATGAATTCACATGTAGCTCTGGGCTTCAAAAAATGAAATAAAACAATAATTTTAATTTTGGAAGTCCTTGGAGTGAAAACAACAGAGATGTAGCCTTTTTCTGGCTGTTGTGTCTTCCAAACCCTGCAGGCCAATTAAGTTCTTTCAAAGCTCCAGCAAGGGCTAGAAGGTTAATTGAAATGTGTGATTTTTTCTAAACAGAGAAAAACTAAACTGAGGATAATATATAATGCATATACTCTACCAGCTGCGTTGGAATCAACATTTAATTAACCAGCAGTGAGGCATAGCACCTGTTTTTTTGTTGTTGTTGTTTTTTTTTTCTTCTCTTTCTGCACAGACATCATGGGTGCAAATACTATAGTCTCAGTAGCTGATGTGTGCAAAAATAATGAGTGCAATGGCTCTCCATTCTCCAAGCCCACCCTATTCTCTCCCCTTAGACAGGGACCTTGTCTTTGGTGCCTTTATCATACTGCCCTAATACTTCCTCCCCTAAATAGTAGGTCCTCTGCTCACTGACTCTCTTCCAAAACCCCACAGAGAATTTTTTTCTGGCACCTTCTATCTCCCTTCCACATACAGCTTGCCCATGTATTTTCTGCTTTTCGTAATGGCAGCTACTTGATTAATTAGCTAATGGTCTGTTAATGTGCTGATCCTCTCTGGAAACCCCTGCATTTTAACTAGAGGACCTGGAGAAGTAGATAGTCCATTGATGGAATTGTGGTAGTCAGCCTCAAAAGGGCCCCTTGATCCTTCCTTTCTGGCATTCAAACTTTTGTCAGGATTGGTCTGGTGACCAATCATATATGACGGAAGTTACAGTGTGACGCTCAGGATTAGGTTATTTTTTAAAAACTTCATCTTAATCTTTCTCTCTCTCATTACCTGCTTACCTGCTCTGAAGAAAATCATACTGTGGGTTGTCTATGGAAGGTCTCCTTGGTAAAGAACTGAGGAGTCATGTGAATGATCTTGAAAGTTGTTCCTTTAGCCCCAGTTAAGCTTCCAGAGATTGCAGACTTGCTTAATTCCTTGTCTGCAGCTTCATGAGAGATCCCAGTCTAGAACCAGATGGATAAGTCATCCCAGATTCCTCACCCACAGAAACTACAAAATAAACATAGTGTCGTTTTAAACCTCTAAGATTTGAGATAATTTGTTGTTCAGTAATAGATGATGAATACAGAAAGTTTGGGTCTTGGAGCCATTTAGCATCACATGAAGGTGACTTGCTAAGGTAGCAGAGTGAGCTGGGTGACTCATAAAAAAAGAGAAAGAGAACAGAAGACAAGGAAAAGTACCACATGGTGTGTGGGGACGAATAGGAAAGTGTTGCTGGGTGGACTCTGCTAGGACTGGAGAAGGGAAGGGGCAGTTAACTGTGTAGAAGTCCAGGATTTGTTCCCTTGTTAGGGTAGCCGTCAATGCCTGTTCTTTCCTACCCTTCTTATTCTCAGTAAGCCTCAGCCACTCCTAGGGTACAGACAGACTATATGTCATTTTCCATCTCTTTAAAATTGTCTATCTCATATCTTCTGTGTCAAGGTATGTATCTCCTTTATTTCTCTAAAGATTTCCTTAAGGGGCTAACGAGACTACAAATAATACACACGGTACCTTTGAATGTAGTCAAGTCCACAACTGATTTCCTGGTAGTTGTGACTGGGAAGCTATATGGTACAGTTGGGAAAGCATATTTTGACACCAGATGCCTCTGGGTTTAAATGTAGTCTCTGCAGTTAATAGCAGTGTCAGGTGGGTAGCAATGTCAGTTTCTCCAAGCCTTGGTTTACTTATCTGTGTAATGGGAGTAATGGTGAGCTCATTAGCTTATTAAGTTCATTGAATGAGATAATATACATATATCTCCAAACATAGTTCCTGTGATCCAGAAAAAGCTCATGAAATACTAGTGTTCTTTCTTTCTATTCTCTCATCTGAATCATTCAAAGCAACTTTAATAACTCATAGACATTTAGGAAGACCTTTAAGCTTCATTGTGTGATTGAAGAGAGAGGAGAGGTATGTTATTATCCTTTTAGATGCACAATAATCTGCCAAGAAAGAGGAAATTATTTGTATGCCCTAATTTTTGTGTTATTTGTGTTCAACCACCAGATGGTACTTAAAATATACAGGATTCAAATAAATCTATAAAAGTTATCTAAAGCACAGAAGAAGCATAGTTGGATTTTAAACATTACTTATAGAATAAGAATTATCTTTAGGAAGAAGATCTAGAGGTGAAAGGCACCTTAAAGTATATCTAGGCTAAATGAAAATCACATATGAAAATATCAACTTGACCACCTTTTAGAGACAGATTGGTAATTACTGCCTGGACTCAAATTCCAGCTCTGTCCCTAATTAGCTGTGTAACCAAGGAAAATAAACCCTTTGAGCCTCAGTTTCCTTATCTCTAGAATGGGAATAATTATTAATATACCGCATATACTCGAGTATAAGCCGACCCGAATATAAGCCAACCCCCTTAATTTTACCCTAAAAACTGGGAAAACTTAGTGACTCGAGTATAAGCCAAGGTGGAAAATGCAGCAGCCACTGATAAATTTAAAAAATAAAAATATATACCCAAAACAATTATAATAATTGAGGAATCAGTAGGTTAAAAGCTTTTCAGTATTTATTGCTAAAGAAAAACTGTAAACTAGCAACAACAACTTTAAAACTTTAAATAAAGAGCAGAAAACTGTAGCTTAACAGGTAATCAAGCTGTGGGTTATATAGTTGTGGATTAAATAGTTCAGTGGAATACAGTTCAGTTCAGCTGCCTACCTCCTCAGCTCAGCCACGACTTGTGGACTGAGCTGAAGCACCGCCCCCTTAAGCAGAGGGCAGAAGATGACTGGAGACTACGTGCATTTGATTAGGTGTGTGCACCAAATCAAATAACCTGTATGATCCGAGTATAAGCCAAGTTCGGGTTTTTCAGCACAAATTTTGTGCCAAAAAAACTCGGCTTATACTCGAGTATATACGGTAATGCTTGACTTAAGGATTGTTGCGAGGATTAAGTGTGTGTGTGTGTGTGTGTGTGTGTAAAATCCATATTCCAATGCCTGGCAATGGTTGTCTATAAGGTTCCTTTATCATTTTCAAATGTTCCTTGAGCTTTAGCTTGAAACTGTAGAGACAGTGAATTCAATGGCCTACAAGACAGGCCTTCCAGCATTGGACAGTTCTAGTTCCATCCTCTCAGAAAGAGTGAAGGTAGGCTACACTTTTTTCCAGCAAGGCAGTCCCCCTGATATTCACAGGCAGCTAGAACTCTTTCTGTCCCATGCTTCGTGTTGCAAAGGATTTCTAGATCCTCCATTCCCTGGCTGACTCCCTCTAACTGCTCCCTGTTGTCAATTACCATTCTGGAATGTGTCCTGCAGAATCAATGCAGTGCTCTAGATGTAGGTCAGTAAAATGGGGCTAGGGTTTCCACTGACAAGAAATGATGCCATACTTTACCAACACAGCATCTCATTGTCTTTTTTGGATTTTTATTGTTGTTGTTGTTGTTCATTATTTTCTTTGTATGTAACAAAATAAAGCATATTTGCTACTAAACACAGGTCTTTGTCTCTTGAGTTTTACTTTGTTTGTTTGATTTCAGCCTCTGTATATTCCATCCTCCTAGCAACAAAATGAATTCTATTTTCTCCACTTTTCTGTTAGTTCAAAGCAACAAACCAGACAAGAAGCTTTCATACAAGCCATGTGAAAAGAATTATTTTCTTAAATTATTGATAGTAAGAGAGGACACTACTCCATCTCAGTAAGCTGAAGGTGTTGGGCATCTTTTGGACCCAACCTATCCATGTGGGACATGGCCTGGAGAAAAGACATTGACCCATAGTAGAATAAATAGTGAATAACTGAATGAATGAATTGCTAGGGACATAGCAGGAAGAGGAAATATGCAGGTTAACATTCACACAAAAGTTGAAAGAACCAATATCATATGCTTCCTGAGAAATGTTTTATGGGAGGAAAGTGAGTATATTCTTGAACAGGGTAGCAAAAAGTTATGCAAACAAGATAACTGAAAAGATTCAAAAGAAACTGAAGTTATTTCACAATTCACTTGTCTCTACTAATGCAAGCAAGACTTTTCCCCTAGACACCTCAGAGGAAAAAGGCTTTTTAAAAATCTCATAATAGGTACAGACGTTCAGGCCTTCCATATACACAGATAACCAATATAAAATATAGAGGTTTTTTTTCCTTGAAGAATTTGAGACTCTGTCTCAAGGAAAAAAGAATTGGATTCAGTCAAAAAGCTATATTTAAGGACCTATAAAGCCACAGCTTCCCCACTCCTGGGTGACAGAGAATTATACAAACTAAAATCTCAGTAAAGGAAACAACAACAACAAAAGTGGTAAGAAAATAGGGCTTATAGTAGAAATGTGTGAGATACATCAATACCGAGGCACTAATTGAATTTAAGGATCTTACTGATGAAGAAAAGAGCAGGGAAGAAGAGACAGAGTATTGCTGAAAGTCCACACTTAGATCATTAGAGACCCAGTGGAAGGTCATCAGAATCCTGGGAAGAGACTAAGAATGATGCAGTCACATCAGCCAAAGAAAGAGGGAGTGTCTGCATGGTCGGCTGAATGAATGGTTCCGATCTCCACCACTCCCTACAGCACACTTTCACCATGGTTTCATTGGGGGTGTATTCCCTGCCCCCAGATTGTGGATTTATCCATGTGACTTGCTTTGGCCAATGGATATGGGAAGAAGTGATGGTGCCAGCTCCTTGCCTAGGCCATAGCAGGCTTTAACACTTCCGCGTAACTTCTTGTGTCACTGCCATTTCCATGAGAAGAATATGCCCCAACTTGCTTGCTGATACTGGGAGGAAGATGAGACAGATGTGGTGAAGAGCCTTCCTAGCTTATCTTAGCATAGCAAAGCCACCGCAGCCGTCATACCCTGAAGCAAGAGCCACTAGCTACTATATCAAGTGAATCCCAAAGAACTTATAAAAGGAGTGATCAGTGATATATGATTGCTATTTTATGTCACTGAGTTTGGGGTTGGTTGCTATCCAGTCACAATAAGCATGAGAATAACTGACTTTGGCAAATATTACAGAAATAATATGCAGAAAAGGCTACTGAACTTAGAAACAGGGTAGTCAATAGAGAGCTTTAGGAATAAATGATGATGTTTCAGGAAAGTAACAAGTGCAAAAACTAGTTCTCAAGGAATTAAGCACAGCAGGAAGACCCAGAAAATGAAGTTGTAAGAAGCAATAACAGTTGAAAAGCCTTGAGGTTAAAATAAACAGGATAATAGCTAACATTATATTCCAATGAAGTGTCTTAGCCAAGGAAGGAGTGGGCTGTGGGGAAAGGCCCAGGGAGACTGATGACAGCCTAGGAGAAGGGGTCCCCAGAAGTCAGATGGAATGGGATACAGGATAAAATAAGTGACTTCCACAATCACCAAGAGGATAGAGTGTTGAAACTGGAATCAGGCAGAGTCAACAGGCCTTATTTCATGAAGGAATTATTTTTTCAGTGAACTCCTGGGATAATGTGTGGATCATCAATTATGAAAGCGTAAAAGACTATCATTTGCTTATCTTTGAAATTTCTGTTTTCCTTACATTGAATAGGACTCTAAAGTGTCAAATTTCTAGTCAGGATATGTATCCAAAGGTTATATATAATACAGTTGTGTGATGAGAAAAGGAAATTGACAATCTACAAAAAATTCAAGTCCATAGCTTTGACTATTTTAGGATATTTCTAAGTGACTAATCATGATGCCAGATGGGGGAGTGAAAGATCAAGGGAGCCACCATGCAGGGAAAGAAGTACATTGTGCTGGTGTGCTAGAAGAGAGGCAAGATGCACTGACGCTGTTTGCTGTGACTGAGCAGCCCTGAACTGATTGGGGTGGCACTGCCTTACTGTTACTCGTACCCAGAAGTTCAATCCCCTTATTGGACTGACTCAGAGTTTCCATCCAAAAATATATGGAGGTGTCTCTGGAAACCCTTTAAGATGACATAATAGCACTGTGAAAATGCCTGTAGGCAATTTATAGATGAGGCTGGCTGTTATTGAACACTAGTTTGTTGTGATGTGCCTCAAACTAGTTGAGACAATGATATCAGCGCCCTCTGAGCAAAATGGAATGGGAGCCATGTTCCTAAGATCTATTCTCAGCAGGCAGGGCTGCTGCTGACTCACCAGGGAGACAGTGAGCTCCATGCCATCATCAGGAGCCCTTCCGTCTCATTTCTTCTCTAATGGCAAATCAGGACAATATTTACTCTGCCTGGTCTGGCCCCAGGGGGACCAGGGTTTATTTCCAGAGAACTGTCAGGTGAGAGGAGCATCCTTGTTAGGGAATGGGAGAGAGTAGGAGGATGGAAGGAGGCATGGGTTAAGTTTCGCAGGAAACCTTAAGGAAATACAAACACAGCCTGCTTTGGAGGAATTGAGAATCCCGCAGTCCAGTGTGCTCCTAAAGTCATTTCCAGAGGCACATTTGGAAGTATTTACTGGGGGCACTGAAGAAGAATGGAGGTGGGCCTAATGGCATTCGCTGGATTAGTTCCAGGTCCCCGGAGTTAATATTTAAAAATTCACCATTGCAATGTGTCAGATGGCCGAGGACTGGCAGGAATAAACTATACCAGTCATAAAATTAGAGAAGTTCCCTAATCAAGGAATAAACAAAGGATATTGTTTGTGAAAATCTGAACCATTCAACCTTCTATGTGTTCCTCAGTACTGCAGGGTTGAGAAGTTCGCAAACCACCATTTCCAAATTCCCTTGCCAGAGGGCCCAATTGGATTTGGCCAATGAGAAGCACTGGTAGATAGAAGAGCCTATTTTCCCCAAATGGGCAGCTGTAGATTGGTGTGAGTATCAGTAGATGCTGAATGTGGTGGGGATTTTACCTGAGGCTTTCAGGCATCCTCCCGAGAGCACCCACTCCTCGCAGGAGTCAGCCAATATCGCTGGGGATGACTCTGAGCAGTGTGTTCTTCTGGGTTTCCTGAAAACAACTTTGCTCATCTTTGCTCTCCTAGCCTCCCAGCAAAAAATTTCAATTGTGCTAGACTATGATTTCTTTAATTAAACTTCTCCCTACTTCAAATATCTGACAGAGCTTCTATTTTGTGAGATAAACCTTGACTGATCAATTGTCACAGCAAACCTTGACAGGCAATCTACATGCTTCTGATCTGTTTACAAATATTGGGATATCCTGGTTCTTGATGTAAACTAGCAAGCCACATACTCATCTGGGTTGAAAAGCACAGTTCTTTCCCAGGAATTCATGAGCAACATGCCTTCAACCATGCAAAGAACATTGATAGAACACCTCTGACTGCCAGTGCTATTTAAGTAGTATTAGGAACTTCTGGAAAGGTGAAGAAAGAAAGATTATAAACAAGTAAAAATATGATGTATCAGATGGTTATGAGTGCTGTCATTAAAAGGAGGGGCAAAGAGGACAGAGGGTTGTGGGGAGGGGGGGTTAATATATGGCAGCAGGGAAAAGCCTCATTGGTTAAGTAGTGATATTTGAGCATAAACCAGAAAGAAATGAGTTTGTCGTAGAGCTATCTGGAAGAAGAGTTTTCTCCCAGGGTAAGTCTTGGAGACAGGAACATTCTTAGCCTGAATGAGGGAACAATACACCTGGTGCAGAGAGAGCAATGGGGAGAAGAGAAAGAGATTGCGTCAGAAAAGTGAAGGGTTCATTTGCACAATTCTTATATGCCTGGGGAAGGGTTGGGGCTTTTACTCTGAGTGAGAGGGAAACCATTTTACCACATGTTTAAAGCATGCATTGTTTTCATATTAAGGAGAAAGAAAATGCACTTTTATTTTTAAAAAGTAGAATTTGATGATTGTAAATTGAGCTGTAAATGTGGAAACAGCCTAAATGCCCACCAACCCAGGAATGGATTAACAAGCTGTAGTATATGTATACTATGGAATACTATTCAGCCACAACAAAAGATAGACTTTACATCCTTTGTATTAACCTGGATGGATGTAGAACACAATATTCTTAGTAAAGCATCACAAGAATGGAGACATAAGAATCCTATGTACTCAATTCTGATACGAGGACAATTAAGTCCTAGTACACAGTAGGGGGTAGGAGATGGGGTGAGCTGAGAAAGGGAAGGAGGGAGGTGATGGGGGTCAAGGGGTGTGGTACACCTTTTGGGGGTGGGACACAAATGTAAGAGGGTCCTTACTTAACAAAAGCAATCAATGTCACCTGGTTCTGTGTACCCTCAATCAATCCCCAACAATAAAAAAAAAAAAAAGAGAAAAATAGAATTTGAAAAGATACAGACCCAGCACACCATCCTTCAAAATCACACCACACCATGATTTCCCCAGTGGTCAACTACTCCTCAGACCAACCAGTTTCTTGGCTTTTGTTTGAAAACTACAGTTTTTGCCATCCTAACAATGTGCCTTCTAAAGTGATTATAAAGGAATTCCCCATCTAACTGTTTTCATAATTTTTTTGCAAATTGTAAAATAAAGGCTGAGTTCCCCAGATGGGCTGTAAGATAATGTTGGATTTAAGGAGAGGCAGGAGGCTAAAAAATAATGATCACTTAACACTAAGAGAGAGATGCGTGTGATTTGGCTGGGAGGACTTCCCTGGGAAGAATGCCCACTTGATATCCATGCATCTTATCGGAGGGAGCTCCAGCACAGCAGGCACCAAGAAGGTTTTTCATAGCTGCACTCTACATGCCACTGTACTAAAGAAGACACCACAATAAAGAGGCACTCTCCCCTCAGAACAGCTCACTTCCCTTCTTAAGGACTACACACAAATACTATGCCCAGCTTGTCCAAGCTCAGGGACTCAAGATACACCTCTGGAAGCAAGCAGCTGAAGGCCAAATGGGATTGCAAGAAAATGATGAAAAGAGGGGAGGAGAAGAGAGAAGGGAAGAAAAAAAGAGAAAGTGGACTGTCCTAGGTAATCCTCAGAGGCTGTTGTGAGGGCACAGGGAGAATCCCTTGGCAAAACACTGGGGAAAAGGAGAGAGGAGAATAGCTGCGTTAACTGAGCTTAGCCAGAAGTAACACCAAGAGGAATTCCAGTGTGGCTTTTGAAACGTTTTTAACCTAAAGGATACGAGAGGTTATTAGAGCTATTTGTCATTTGGTTTAATCAAAACTTTCCCCCTATTAGATCCTCACCTAAAGCCTCACTGGCACATCCAGAAATAATAACATGTAGCCACTAAAAATCAAAAGTCCCCCAGTTCTATGTAGACATACTTAAAATATTGATTGTACAGGCAGAATTCAGAGGGCTGTGAACATACAAATAACTGAAGTTTTATAAAATTCTCCTGGCTGACCATGCCAAGACCCTCCAGTCCCACCCACACACATACACAATACGCACAGTACTCACACACACACACACACAAAGCCCCCCACACTCACATAAAAATACAATGCTCATCACAATTCACCATCCATTTGTCACATATTTATGTGTCACATATGTGTCACATATTTACACATCAATACAGACAATCTTGTTCCTCTCATCTACTTCGATGCTGGACATGTGTTGAATGGGAGTGTTAAATCATAGGTTCACTGTTTTGCCTCAGTTATTCTGCTCATGGCATGTGTATTTATTAATCAGGGCTCTCCAGAGAGACAGAATCAGCAGGATGGATGGATGGTAGATGATAGATAGATAGATAGATAGATAGATAGATAGATAGATAAATAGATGAGAGGGGATTTATCATCAGAGTTCATCCCATAGATTAAGGAGGCCGAGAAGTCCCAGCATAGGCCTGAAAGTCTAGTGTGGCTTAGTGCAAGTCCAAAGCTCTTAGAATCAGGAAAGTGGATGGTGTAACTCACAGTCTGAGGTCAAAGGCCTGAGAACCTGGAGGCCATTACTGCAAGTCCCAGAATCCAAATACCAAAGAACTTGGAATTCTGATGTCTGAAGCCCAGGGAAAGAAAGATGACTCAGCTCCAGGAGAAAGAGGGCAAATTCACCTTTCCTCTGCCTTTTTGCTCTGTCCAAATGATGATGCCCAACCACATTGCAAGAGCGTCTTCCCCTCTAAGTCCACCAATTCACATGCCTGTCTCCTCTGGAAATGCCCTCACTGGCACATCCAGAAATAATGCTTTACCAGCTGTCTAGGCGTCGCTTACTCCAGTCAAGTTGACACTTAAAATGAACCATCCCAGCATGACCAAAAAGCATTGAATGCTCCCTGCCCAAAACAGCACATCTCAATTTCAGCTGGTCACACTTCAAGTGCTCAGTAGCCACCTGTGACTAGTGGCTTCGGTCTTGCTCTTCTTCCCAAGGTTTCTATGTATAATGAAGTATTATAATTTATATGAAAATATTCTATAAGCTTTGAACTGCTGTTACATGCATGGTACTAACAAAGTCAATAATCACTTGAGCATATCATGTTGACACACCTTACATGGGGTCCTATCTCCCCACCACGCTGCTCCATGTTGGTGAGCCGTGAAATGGGACACACACAATCCCACATGCAAGTACATTTGTGGTCTTATAGGAAGAGCACAGGTTGCCTAGGGTTGCGTTCTTGACCACATCCCAGCTTTATGACTTGGGGAAAATCCTGTTTCATTTTTTCAGTTTACTTATCTGTATATAGAAAAAGTATCTCTTCCACATACACTACAAAGTTGCTGTGGAGATAATGAATATAATATTGAACAAGTAAACTATTATTGAACAAGTAAAAATTGTAAATCACTCCTGTATTTGTTAAACTTGGCATTCCCTCATATAATTCTTGATAGAGTACTAAGAGCATGATAATTATAGGAATTTCAAAATTTTAAATATATTTCTTATTCATTACCTCCTCCAACCCTTCTGGGCTGCGATCTCAGATGTGATGCCTACAAATACGCCCTCTGCTGGAAAATGCACCCCTGGAGAGATTGTTCTTATAGGGGGGCTCGGGGTGGGTGGCCAAGGCAAACTCAGATTAAAGCAGGGGTATGGAGTCAGAAAGAGCCAGCTGAGAGTGTTGGGACTGCTGCTTGCTCTCTGTTATTTTCTTTTTGAACCCCAATTTCTCCATATGTGAACTAAGCTACTGCCTATAATTGTGAGGCTTACAGGAGGGAATACAGTAAACACCTAGCACTGAACTGACCCCTAGTCCACCACGTTCATCTGTAACTGTTTCTATTGTCATCTCAGCATTCCGGAAGCCTGATGCATCTTGCTGGGAGAGGAAGGAGTTTTTGCTTCCAGAGTGACCTGGTCATTTACTGAGTTTGGTATTTTGTGTGTGTGTGTGTGTAGGCTCTGGGTGGGTTTGTTTAGATGGGGACAGGCCCTGCGCTGGCACTCAGCTTTGTAACTTCTAGCCATTTAGTCACATCCTGATAGACACATTCATTATTTCCAAAGAACTAGAGAAGCAGCTCACGAGATGTAGGTCTCCTTCCAGTCTGGCCAGTTCCCAGGGGACCATCCCTCACAATGTTTGGCTTCTCAGGAGGACTTTTCTGCCTGGGCAACTTGGGCAGATTGAGCCCTGCCTCACAAGTTTTCTGGTCCAACATGCATTCTGGGTGGTTATCATAGCAATGGTCATACATAATTCTGGCTGGATATTTGTATGAAGTGGTGTTTGTTATCCCAACAGATCTCAGGTTATTTTCTAAAGATCCACTATTGTGAGCAGCCTAGTGTTGTGATATTGTCCCAGACCTGGGCAGTAAAAGTGCTGGAGGGAACTGCATGGGGCCAAAACAGTGGCAACCAGCAGGTGTATATAATCGCAACAAACTGTGCCTTGGGTGACAGGAAGTTTGGTGACCTACCATCCCAGTTTGCTGAGGATGTGAGAACTTCCCAAATGTTAGTGTGCATAGAAATAACCTGGAGACCTTGATAAAATGCAGATTCTAACTCAGGAGGCCTGAGGTGGGGCCTAATACTCTTCATGGCTCACAAGCTCCCACGGGGTCCACACTCTGTATAGCACTCGATTACTGGACCTCCACCAGGCTTCGGAAAGACCAAGGCTAGCCTGGCTGCATCTCTTCCCAGGTGTTATCCACACTCTCCTCATTTTCTCTGCTCCACTGTCCAAGTTACTCATAATCTGGCTACTCATAACTATTCAGGCTACTCATGATTCTGTGTTTCTCCCCTCAATGCACAGTCTCCTTATTAACCCTCCCTATTAATACATGCTCCTGCTTTCCAATAGAGTAGTGCATGATATTGTTCAACAAATGCAAGCCTCCTCCTCCCGCTTCCCACACTTCTATCAGCAGTGATTCTGAGTAAAGATTGTTAAAACTCCTACTTTCCTCAACCTTGCCCACTGTACATATTCTCAGCCTAAAATTACGTGACTTAAGGTTGAGTGCACCTAAGAACTTTGAGCCACAAACATCCCCTTCCTAATGCAGTACAGTGTGTGCTAGTTGTAGGTTTTCCCAGCTTGTTGGGCAGAATTCTAGTATGTCTCACAAGATTCCTGCCCTCTGATGTATACACAACTTCTTCCATAATTCAATTCAACACTAATCTAGGTACCGCTGTGAAGGGATTTTGCAGATGTAATTAATTTTCTTAATAAATTTACTCTAAGACAAGGAGATACATGTAATCCTTAGTGGGCCTGACCTAATCATATGAGCCTTTAAGAGGAACTGGGTTCTTCCCAGCAAAAGAGATTGGAACTGTGAGAGGGACCTGATATGAGGAAGATTCTCTGTTCTTGGTCTTGAAGGTGGAGGGTGCCATGTGGCGAGGAACTGTGGGGAATCTAGTGGCTGAGTGTCCCCTGGCTGATGGCTGACAAGGAAATAAGTATCAGGCCTCCAGGAGCAAGAAGCTGAATTTGGCCAACCATCTGAATGAACATGGAGGTAGACTGTGACCCCATAGCCTCCAGGTAAGAGCCTAGACCAGACAAACCCTTGATTTGGGCTGATAAGACCCTGAGAGGAGGAGAGGATTCACTGAAGCCGTGGGTGGGCTGTGACCTACAGAAACTGCAGGAGACAAACGGGCATTCTTTTAACCAGCAAATTCGTGATGATTTATTATGCAGCAGTGGAAAACTAATGCACTAATTCACCGGAGAACAAATAACCTTCCACCCATTTGGCTGGACTGTTTCTTGTATGGTTTTTCCCAGGAATCAAAGCACACACGGTTAGCCAAAGTATGAGTGAATTGATATGCAGACAGCATCTGGAGGAAATCCCATTAACATGGGAGACCACAGTATAATAAGACCTTTGCTTCCTCTCTGATCTTACTTTTTATCATTGTTCCCCTATCATAGCCATACTGGCCTCCTTGATTTTCCTCACATACTTTAAGCTCATATCTGACTCATGCTGATCCCTCTCCCAGGATCACTTCTCCTCCAGATCCTGCCTGAGTCCCTTCCTCATGTTCTGTGGGTCTCTGTTCACATGTCTCATAATTACGCCTCATGTCTATGGTATAGATATTTGTCACACATATGAACAGGTCTTTCTTATTCACACTATTTAAAATAGCCACCCCCCAGCCCTTTCCTGTTGCTATGGTCTGAATGTGTCACCCTAAAAATTCACATGTTGAAACTCAATCCCCAATGTGATAGTATTAAGTGGTGAGGTCTTTAGGAGTGATTTTCATGAAGGTAGAACTTTTGTGGGTAGAATTAGTGACCTAATACGAGAGGTGTAAGGGAGCTGTTCATCTCTTTTTCCTTCCCCTTCTTGTATGTGAGGAAGCAGCAAGAAGGTTCCACATTAGAAACAGAGGTCCTCTGCTCAGCGCTTGTAGTACATTACTTACAGTGCCAGCCACATACACTGAGGATGGCGGGTTTGACCCAGTCCTGGCCAGCTAAACAACACAAAAAATAGCTGGGCATTGTGGCAGGCACCTGTAGTCCCAGCTACTTGGGAGGCTGAGGCAAAAGAATCACTTCAGTCTAAGAGTTGGAGGTTGCTGTGAGTTGTGATGCCATAGCACTCTACCAAGGGTAACACAACGAGACTCTGCCTCAAAATAATAATAATAAAAAAATAAAAAAAAAAATTTTTAAAAAAGAAAGAAATAGAGGCCCTCACCAGACACCAGACCTGCTAGTGCCTTGCTCTGGACTCCCAAACCTCTAGAACTATGAAAAATAAATTCCTATTATTTGTAAATCACCCATCTATGGTATTTTGTTATAGCAGCCTGAACTAAGATAGAAATTGGTACTGAGAAGTTGGGTGTTGCTATAATAAATACCTAAAAATATGGAAGCAGTTTGGAACTGGATAATGGGTAGAGGCTGGAAGAGTTTGGAGGTATATGTCAGAAAAGGCCAATATTGTTATAAATGTAGCATTAGGGGTGATTCTGGGGAGGAATCCACAAGAGCTACAGAGAGAATTGATCTTCTTAGAGATTACTTACTTGGTCACAATCAAAATGCTGATAGAAATATGGGTGGTAAAGACAATTTTGAGGAAGTCTCAATTGGAAACAAGGAATGAGGTATTAGAAACTGGATTAAAGGCTGTTCTTACTATAAAGTGGCAAAGAAATAGGCTGAATTGTGTCCTCTTCCTAATGTGCTATGGAAGGCAGACTTACAAGCAATGAACTAGGATATTCATCAGAAGAAATCTCTAAGCAAAGTGTTCAGGATGCTACATAGCTTCTCCTGACTGCTTATAATAAAATGTGAAAAGAGAGAAATGAATTGAAGACAAAATTTATAATCAACAGGTAAGCAGAACTTAAAAAGATTTCGAAAATTTCAGCCTGGCCAAGTTGTAAAGAATAAGAAGTCATGTTTGAGAAAGAATACCTAGGGTTTGGCCAAGAAAACATTTGATAAGGAGATTAGCACAGATAGAAAGAAGCCAGATGCTATACATCAGGATAATGGATAAATGACCCCAGAGGCATTTCAGAGGTCTTCACAGCAGCTCCATGCGTTACCAGCCCAGAAGGCCAGGGTCTTACGGGCATAAGGTTTGAAAAGAGGGGCCAAGGCCACCCACAGAACCTTGAGGCCCATTGTCCAGGGCCACATCTTGTTTCTGTTCCATACCTTCAGGTGCAGAGATCCTTGGTCACCCAAGTGGTGAGTCACCAAGACCAGGTTTAGCTTGGATTCCTCCCCAGACAGTAGAAACAGTAAACTTTGGTGCCAATTCTGCCTGTATGTATAGAGCTGGTGAGGTATGACTATCTCCACCTAGATTTCAAAGGATACATCAGTGAGTCTTGGGGCCTAGGCAGAGACCTGCTACCATAGCAGGGCTACTGCATAGAGCTCCCTCTAGGGCAGGTGTCCTCAAACTTTTTAAACAGGGGGCCAATTCACCATCCTTCAGACCATTGGAGGGCCGGACTATAGTTAAAAACAAACAAACAAAAAAAACTATGAACAAATTCCTATGCACACTCCACATATCTTATTTTGAAGTAAAAAACGAAATGGGAACAAATACAATTCACACCACTTCATGTGACCTGCGGGCCGCAGTTTGAGGACGCCTGCTCTAGGGCAAGAGTTCTCAACCTGTGGGTAACAATGAAATACATCTTGCATATCAGATATTTACATTACTATTCATAACAGTAGCACAATTACAGTTATGAAGTAGCAACGAAAAAATTTTATGTTGGGGGTCACCACAAGATGAGGGACTGTATTAAAGGGTCGCAGCATTAGGAGGCATTAGGCAGGTTGGGAACCACTGCTCGAGGGCAATGTTTAGTGGAGCCACAGGGCAGGGCTGCTCCTGAGAGCCCAGATCTATGTAGCTACTGGCCAGAAACCCCAACCTGGAGTCACAGGCACCAGATTCTAACCCTGGAGAGGTGTATTGTAAGCTGTGGCCATCAAAGTCATGGGGGTAGAGCTGCCCAGTCTTTGGGGGTCTAACACCCACTTCAGTGTTGTCTAGAACATAGGGCATAGACTCAGAGAAGGAATTCTCATGCCCTGTTGGGTTTTGAATTTGGTTGGGAAGCACTATTCCTTTCTCGTTCCCTACTTCTCCCTTTTGGAATGGAAATGTTCCTCCTATGCCTGCCCCACAACTGTATTCTAGAAGCACATAACTTCTTTGGTTTTCCATGCTCACAGCTGGAGAGGAACTTTATGTTAGGATGAATCATACCTTGAGTTTCACCCATATTTAGGTAATATTTAGGTGAGACTTGGGACTTTGAAATTGATATTAGAGTGAGTTGAGACTTTGGGGTCTAATGAAATGAATAAATGTATTTTGTATGTGAGGAGGACATGACGGATTTGGGGGGACCAAGGGTAGAGTGCTGTCGGCAGGGACTGGTCAGGTCTCTGACCCAGCTTATCTGTTTTCCGAGGCAGACTGCTATCCTACTTGGGAACAATTACTCTTTGATGCCTGAAGGCTATTCGCCTAAGCAGAAGGGAGAGAGAGAGAGAAACACAGTCTTTGAGCCAAAGAACCAGTCTTAATACCAGAGCAAATCTTAGCAGTCTTTGAGAGATACCAGGCAGACGCCCCGAGAGCAGGAGAAGTGAAAGAGTCAGCGTGAGCGAGTCTGTGAAAGAACAGTGTGCATGCTCCTCAACTCACCTCTCCTGTGGCTGCTTATACACATAATCCCATGGCTACACACACCACAGGTGTAGAGACTGCCAAGCACTGATGTTCTCGTCTGGCGAGCTCTGTGTTAAGGATCACTGAATCCCTTCCCCATGCCCTTATAACCAAGGTGCTATATTACCGAGTTGTTACAGGTGTTTATTATAATTGCAGAGTGTTCTGAGCTTAGCTCTCACTTCTCCTTCCCATAAAACTATATGGTCTGCTATAGGGTGCTATGGTTTAAATGTTTGTGCTCCCTCCAAAATCCATGTTGAAACTTAATTCCCAAGGCAACAGTGGTATGAGGCGTGGACTTTAGGAAGTAATTGGCCACGAGGGATTCTCCCTCATAAATCTATTTATTAGTACCGTATAAAAGGGCTAACGGGAACTAGCTAGGCCTTTTGCTCTCCTACCTTCTGCCCTGTAAGGACACAGCAATCATCCCCTGCAGAGGATGCAGCAATAAGGCACGCTCCTGGAAGCAGAAAGCGAGTGCTCACCAAATGTCAGGTCTGCCGGCTCCTTGACCACAGACCAATAGCCTCCAGAACTGTGAGAAATAAATTTCGGTTATGTATAAGCTACATAGTCTAAGGCATTTTGTTACAGCTGCACAGACTGATACACCCATCAGCACCTCCCCACATCCGTACAAACTCCCCATCCCTTTTCCTTGTTTCATCGTGTCTCCCAAGCAGTTATTAACATTTAATATTATATACCTTATTTATCTGCTTACGTTTTGCTTGCCTCCCTCTCCTAAGCATAAACTCTAGGTGGGTAGGTATTTTGTCCCTTTGTTCACTGCGCTGGCTCCAGTACCTAATAGGAGATCTGACACATAGAATGCTCTTAATAAATATTAATGAATAGATGAATATTATAAATTAATATTTTAAAACATTTTATGTAAGAAGATAATTATAGTTACCCATATTGATGCACACATTCACCATAAAAAGAATATATTCTGGACTGTAATCCCTTTATAAACTACCTCAGTAAATAATACTATGACTTGCGCTTAAATACTTAGAAATGCCTAAGTGTCTATAAAGTTTCGCAGTGTACATGGACACACATATACAGACAGAGAGCTTAATAAGGAGTACAAATAACATGCACCATAAATATATTTCTTTTGTCAAGGAGTAAATTCTTCGAGAACCTTACAATGCAGCACAGCACCCACCACCTTGGCAGAGTGGCAAGTTTCTGGAAAAGAAAAGTGGTTCTGGTGGCCACATCTGTTCAGATATCTACCTGACCAACTCAGTTTAACTTGGATGAATCAAATCTCTGTGGAAAGCAGAAAGACAGAGAAGAGTTATTTGTGTCTAAAAGGTTTCTTGACTGTTTCACAATGGCCTTAATTTAGTGCTAACGGCTTAATTTCCAGGTGGCATGTCCTCTCCCCTTAAATAGCACTTAGTGTAATTGATGCCAGGTTAATCACTGCACCAGCCAAGAGAAGTGTCCACAAGGCAGGAACCACATGCTGTGTTACCCGTGCTTAAAGAGGAGAATATCACACATCTCTGAAGAAACGGCTGCAGACAAATAATGCTGAGTCTCAAATGAGATCTTTGAGAAAAAAAGCACGAAGCACAAAATAGAAAAGAGATAAAATTCATGTCTAAGAATCAAGATAATGATCAAGATGATCTTTTTCCTCTTTACATTTTTAAGTAGTTTCTAAAATTATCACAATAGATATACATTATTTTATAAATTTTGACAATGTGATGTTACATAAAAATGCATTATGAAAAGTATTTCCAGTTTTACTTGGGACCATAAAGTACTATAGAGAAACACACTAAAATGCCAACAGTTAATGGTTCTAACCAGTGGGATTATTGTTTAATTGTATGCCATTCCCCTTTGCTTTTCATTATTTTCAAAATTTGAGAAAAGTGTGTGCTACCTTTGTAACTTAAAAATAGTTTTCTAAAAATTATTACCATATTCTATTTATATGTAATTTTGTTTATTTGCTTGGGTTTATTTTTATCAGGTTAAATCTCTTCTTCCTGGCATCATACAAGAGGGAGAAAGTTTTTATTTGGGGGAAGTAAAGAAATGTTCCCCTTACAGTGTAGCAGCTTTTAATCCAAAACATTCAAAGGAACCTTTCTATCCTGCCTTCTCCTGTGATTTCCCACCGCTAGCTGAGACAGGGCATGCATGGAGCTCTGCACCCCGGGCCCACATTTGTTTGAATCCAGGGCTGAAGTGGGCATTGGAGAATAAGTAGCACCAGCCTCTTCAGAATGGAGGTAACCAAGTTCCAGAGAGAAGATGGGATTTGCTCAAAGGCATACTGTGTTGGTGACATTATAGCATTGCCATTTCTCAAACCCCAGTATGAACTTTTGTCTCTTCCATTTTCTATCTTCTTTAGACTCAAAATTGAATTTTTAAAAATGTCCAAACCCAGTGTCTTGTATATCGTAAGTTCTCAGTTAGTAAATAATGAATGAACAGGAAAATTAGCTAAAATATTTTTGATCAATGTTTACTATTTTACCTGGCAAAAAAGAGGTTCTGGAAATAAATATGAATTCCTTTTTTTTTTAAATCTTAATAAGACAAAGGGAAAGCAGAGACAAAGTTACTTTTTTTTTTTTTTTTTTTTTTTTCAGCAACTTGTAACACTTTTATTCCAAAGCTGTTAATAACGAATACAAAGAACAAGAGAGGTAATTCTGTGTGAACTGTGAAATACTGATGTCCTCTACCAGGCAGGGCTGAGTGGTCAGGCTGTCCCAGGCACATAGAGGCTAATGCTGCCTGCAACACAAGGACTTCTTGTTCAATTTGGAGGTACCAGCTTCCCTCTCCTTCTCAGGGTTGAAGACTTCTGGTATGTCACCTTTAAAGTAGAAAGTCTGACACTGCCTGCAGCACTCGCGTCTCCCCTAGAGAGAGTCAAAATACCTCAGATAACATAAAAGCACGTGAGGACCACAACGTCCTGGGTTACGGGACCCAAAGGACTTGGAGGGCGTGTGAAAGTGTCTCTGTCTTTTCCTGGTAACAAGGGAGCTCCTACAAGAAACTGAGTAAAGAGCCTCCAGAACCAAAAAAGGGAAATTCCTCCACTAACTGCAAAAGTGGCCAACACATGACAAACTTCAGGTGACAAAGGGAGATTGGAATGTACCATGGAGGCAGCAAAAAGAAGGAAATTTTTAGCATTAAGTAGAGCCACTTTGAGAAGAGAAAATTTCCAGAACTTGGTGAGGATTCCTAATAGCAATCCACAGGCATCTAATGACAGCTCTACGTGAAAGCAAGCTCTGCTTTTCTTCTATTCTTCTTCTATGATGTTCAAACCAACTAACTAGCTTGCCTACTCTGAGTGGCACAGTCCTTTCATACAACCTGGTAAGCCACACCACTCACAGAATATGGGAACTGCCAGAGCTGACAGAAATTTTTTCATTATTCCCATTTCCAGGGACTTCAATGCCAGGTTTCATATTTTTCCATCTAGAGATGCCTGTTCTGAAGATTCCAATTTGTCTTTTTGTTTGTTTGTTTTATTAAATCATAGCTGTGCACATTAATGCGGTCACGAGGCACCATACACTAGTTTATATACAATTTGAAATGTTTTCATCACACTGGTTAACATAGCCTTCCTGGCATTTTCTTAGTTGTTGTGTTAAGGTATTTATATTCTACATTTAGTAAGTTTCACATGTACCCTTGTAAGATGCACCATAGGTGTGGTCCCACCAATCACCCTCCCTCCGCCCATCCTCCTCCCCTCCCCCTCCCTTTTTCTTTGACCCAGGTAAAAGAATAACCTTGGTGTATCAGGCTCCCTTTTTAAAAGCATTTTCTCTCCTAATTCTGAGATTCAGGGCTTGAATTTTTTTACATGATGAACAATGGAAAGATCACTGAAGAATATTGTGCCATGACTGTCCCATGTATCATCAGGTCGGGTCAATGGGGCAATAATGTGTATCTAGTTCTCCTAGATCTTCAATTTACTCAGCTGCCTCTGCTATAGCAGGAAGGTGGGGGGGAGGGGGGAGTTCCTCTTCTCAAGATGGTTTGATTTCTTCTCATTTAATACAATTATTAACTAGACTATTTGTTTAAAAGATGACTTTTTGGACATCTAGGCTGAAGGAAAATCTGTCATGAGCTTTTTCACTTTTAGAAAAGGGCCTTACACACAGAAATGGCTTAATATGCATTCATTAGATAAATAATATGTGGAAGGCAGAATAATGGCCCCCCAAATATGTCCAATCTCTAGAACCTGTGAAAATATGGCGTTATGTGGCAGAAGGGACTTTGTGGATGTGATTGAGTTAAGTATCTTGCCAGGAGGAAATTATCCTGTATTTTCTGAGTGAGTTCAATGTAATCACAAGGGCTCTCCCAGGTGAAAAATGGGGTTGAGAAAGTCATAGTAAGAGAAAGTCTGAAGATGCTGCCCTGCTGGCGTGGGTATGCAGACAGTTTTTAGAAGTTGAAAAAGGCAAGGAAATGGATTCTCCCCTAACACCTCCATGACAAAAGCAGCCCTGCTGATGCATTAATTTTAGCCCAGTGGGACTCATTTCAGACTTCTGACCTCAGAACTGTAAGATACTGTTGTGTTGTTAAATCACCAAGTTTGTGGTAATTTGTTATAGCAGCAATTGGAAGCTACCATATAACCCAATTGAAAAATGTTCAAAAATTACCCATTTATTGCTCACTCTTTTCTTTAAAGAGATGATTAATAGATGGAAAAAGCAACCCTGGAGACTTCTAATATGGACTCTTCCAACCAAACCATGCCACAGTGACCCACAAGAATGAGCACAAAGTACCATGGCCACCCTCACTTTGGCCAATGTGCATTTCACAGAGCAGTGTGCAATTGAAACAATCAGTTCTAAATTATAGAGCTTTTCGCGCTGAAAATCGGCTCTCTGGCCTCCTTTTTACTCTAGATTATAACAAATTCAAATACCTCAGTAGCACATGAAACAAAGACATTGCCTAATGTGTAATTTGGGAGGGAATTTAATGATACATCTGTCTGTTTTGACAAAGCACAGCCTTGAAGTATCTATTTAAAATAAAATCAGCAGATTGGCAGCGATTAAAAATGAAAGGCTATAAAAAGTTTAGAGGCAAAAGCATTAAAGTCTAATAGCTCTTGGTTTATGTGCCAGCACTATAGTAAATATTTCTAGCACTAAATTTCTCTCCTGAAATTTTAGCATGAGCTAGTGCAGAAAAATACCACCATTGAACATACACACAAAAAAATCCATCTTTTATGAAGATTAGACAGTGGGTCTAATCGAGTAAGACTGAGTATGCATAATATTTTAAAATATTTTACTGGACATTGCTAAGCATTATCTTCCAAACCAGTAAGTTAGGAACAATATGCTATTACTTTGTATAAAGTGCTTTGAAATCTTTCTGTTACTATGCTAATGTTATTTTGCCTGAGCAATTTATTAAGGAATTTAGAAAGTTTGTGCATTTAGAATCTTCTAAATGATCTTTTAGAAATACACTATGTAGGTATATAATGCATTTATATCTTTTCTCAAAAGCTTTAGAATAGGTTATATGCAATGATAAGAGATAGCTACTACAAAAGGAACTTGTAAGTAAAGTTAGTTGTAAGACTGCAGAAATTTCTAGTGACTCAGTGATGCTTGTTAAGAACTCTAGGGATAAAAGTTATCGCCTCAGACCTAGAACTTACCGTATATACTCGAGTATAAGCCGAGTTTTTTCAGCACAAAATCTAGTTCCAATCCTCAGGTCCTCTGCTTCCCCTCCTCAACTTAGCTTTTTGAAATTATTATAGAATTGTATGAGTCTAGTCCTTCTACGTCTATTATCTGATGTCCGCCTACTAATATAAATTTTCTTGCATGAGTTTCTTATGCTATGGTGAGGGCTTACAGTCAGAAATTCTTCAAAAACTACTACTGGCCACTTCCAACTAATTTTATACCTTTGTAAAACTAATCAACTATATAAATGGCTAGAGATGATTTGGAGTACAGCATAGAAATTTGCAATGGTGGATCATTAGCATCTCTGTTGTTTTAACTACTTCCTTAGAAAATAGTTGTCTAAGTCTTCCCAAGAAGAAAATAGAAGTGAAAGAAAAATTGATAAAGGGAATAGTGTTTAATTCATTTATTCAATCAGTATTTGTTGTATATCTACATATATCTACATTTGTATATTTGTTGCATATCCACATATCATTTCTTGTAGTGTTGGAAATGTATTAGGGAATAAGATGGACATGATTGTGGTTCTTTATCACGTGGTTAAAATAACTTCTAGGGCTCCAGCCATCACGTATGCATTCCAGGCACCGGATATAGGAAGGGCACCAGGATATTCCCCCCTCCCTTTAAGGGAGGAGTTGTCTATACTATATCACTTAAATCCCACTGACTAAAATTTATCACATCATCACACTGACCAGCAAGGGAGCTAGGGAAAATAGATTTTTAGCTTTGCCATCTGTGCCCAGCTCAAAATTAGTATTCTTATTTCTAGAGAAGAAGTAGCAATGGATCTTGGAAGTTAACTAGCATTCTCTGCCACAGTATCTTCATTTCCTTTGTATTCACGAACATACAGCCTCACAGCAAGCACAGAAAATACTCTATTTAGCAAGTATGACTATCAAGTGTGACAGTGGGAGCTTTGTGTAAAGTGCCACATAAATGTAAAGCATTATTATTGAAGATAAAAATCTATTAGCTATTAATTTGGAAAACTGGCACCTTCAACACTCAGAATCTGAAAGGCATATAGGAAAGGATCAAGATCCATCACATTATATTACGTATTAACCTCTTTTCTTCTAATTAACATTTCTTTCATTTCATATTTATTTGGTTGCTGATTTTTGAAGAATTACTTTTATTAATACATTGCTTTTCTTTTAAAAATATTTAGGTATTGTTCTTATGTAGATTTCTTTCTAGAATACACTGCATCTTCTTATTTATTAAAATGACTCAGACACAAAGTTATTCATTCATTCAGCACATGTCTACTGAATGCCTATTGTGTGACAGGCACTGTTCTAGGTCTCACAAGACAGAGCATTCAGTATTTTTTAAAATGCTGTGATGGTTAATTTTAGATGCCAGTTTGACTGCATTTAGGAATACCTAGAGGCCTGGTAAAGCATTAATTCTGGGTGTGTCTGTGATGCTGTTGCCTGAGGAGAATGGCATGTGAGTTGGTGGATTGAATGGGCTAAGTGGGGAAGATCTGCCATTGCTGTGGGTGAGCACCATCTAATTGGCTGGGGCCTTGGACAACAGGGCCCCAGGCTTTCCAGCTTTTGTACTTTAGGACTAACAACAGTGGTGCCCATCCCCATGTCCCAGCTTCTTAGAGCCTCAAACTGAGAATTACACCGTTGGCTTCCCTAGGTCTGAGGCTTTTGGATTTGGACTGAGCTATGCTACTGGCATTTCAGGGTCTCCAGCTTTCAGGTGGCCTATCTGGGACTGCTCAGACACCATAATCACATGAGCCAGTTCCTCTACTAAAACCCCTCTCATTCACACACACACATTGCCTATTGGTTCTGTCTTTCTGAGGAAGTTTAATATACGTGCTTTTATATTCTGGTGGGGAAAGATAAAAAAAGAACAGAGAGAATCTTTCTCTTTTTTGTTTTGCAATTTGTGGGGGTGATTCAAAAACCAAGACACAAAAGCAAAAGACTACTCAAAGCTCTTTTACCTCTGTGATGATAAAATGAGAATGACAACTGTAAAAATGAAGACTGAACCTGGAGAGAGAGACCAAGTGTGCAGGCCTGAATGAAGTAGTTGAACAGGAAGGAGTGACAATAGAGGAAGAGAAAAAAAGGTGATAAATGTTAATAAGAGAAATACATACCCCACCCCACTCCCAACCCTTCACAATAATGTGAAATGTTTGGCCAATGTGGGTATATCTTGAGATGAGAATGGCTAGAAGGGTAATAGCTGTTATTGTCCTGTGATATTCTAGCCAATTGAAAGTTTATGGGCCAAGTGGGTCGAGGTATGTCCACCTCAGCACAGCACAGAAGGAAGGTTGCACTACTGAAGTGGAGCTGAGCAGGAATTTACTGATCCATTTCTTGTGCTACTGGGACTAGAGATAGATAAAATAGACACAGCCCCAGCCCTCATGTAGTTTCTAGTCTAGAAGAGCTGTGGACTTCAAATAAGAACAAAAATAAATGTATGTAAACCATATATAGTATTTTGAAAGAAGAGTAAATACTATAATGAAAAATTACGACATAGTCCTTGCTTTAACTGGAGGTGGAGGGTGGTCTGTGGAAGCTTTTCAAAGAAATAGACATCTAAGTACAGGTAAGGGTGAAGAGACATCAACTGGGGGAAGAGTGGGCCACTTCTGGGGGAGTAACAAACATTAGATGTTACGGGTCAGAGAATAGATTTTGGAGACTGAAGCCATTCAAAAACTCAATGTACATATGTAGGTGATTGATTTGAGTTTTGCTATATAGCTGTATGTTGTATAGCAGGTTTGATTAGTTAAGTTTTATATGTCCCTAGCATTAGTGTACTAGAGCTAGCTTATTCTGGCTCACCAAATCTGCACTCCATAGCATCAAAAGCTAGCATAAAATTGGCCATTGCTGGAGTATTTATATTATAGAAATTGGCCCTTTTGCCAACTTCCAAAGAACCAGTTGTTAAACATTTACCAACACACCATTGCTCTTACATCAACTTATGCCAGATAGGCTAGGCAAGAAACACCTGCCTGGAGAAAGGCAATACAGAGCAGTAATTTAATTAAATGATTCTAATCGAAGAAATAATATAATATCTTGTTATTTCTATAATGATTTAACATATTCATAAAGAAAGTATCAAGGTTATTTTGGAAACAACATAGGGTAATCATACATTTAGCTTTCTGTATCTACAATCAGTTTAGTGAAAATGGTTCTAGGATTTACAGAAATTATGATAGCATTACTTCTAAATAGAAAGTTGGTAAGTTTAGAAACAATTGCATATCTTATTGATTCATATTGCTTTTTACCTATTTGATGTTAATCATTCAAAAGCTATTTCCTGATTGCTATATTTTGTTCTAGGCTCTGTAAGGAAAACACCAGAGGAGAATAATAATCCTAACACTCAGAGAGTTTTCAATGTGTTGAAATGAGGCTTTAAAATGAGAAATAATTAAGTATTATAAGGCTACAAATGTGAATGAATGACTGAATTTTATGAGGGCTGAGAGAGAGTAAGCATAGATAAAAATGATGAAGGAAGACTTGTCTGAGAACCTGAATTGAGATAGGTTATCAAATATGTGTAGAATTTCATTTTATATTATAAAAACAACACACTGGAGAGAGCAAGATGGCAGCCGAATAACAGCTTCCTTGCATCTGGGCACCGTGAGTCTGGGGAGATAGGTCTTCAGGCATTTTTGGCTGGTGGGATCTGCCTATAATCATCCCTTTGAGGATACAGGGAGTCAGCAAAAGATTTCTGGACCCCAAGAGGTGGACAAAAACAGTGGAAAACTGGCAAGTGGTCGTGTGTGTTCAATTGGTCTAAACCCACTGGCAACTGTAAGTACAGTAGCAGCAAGACTGAAAACTGGAAAGGCCTTACCTGTGAACTGTTTTGGTGTCTTTGGACTTGGCACTCAGTTGAACTGCCTTGGGAAGAGCTTAAGCAGGAGTGCGGAGAACTTTGGCTGTTGTCTGGGGCCCCAGTCTGAGCCGCTGAGCCAGACAGAGCTAATAGTGTTTAGCTGTGGGCCACAGGGAGCCATTGGGAGAGAACTGCCCCAGCCAACTCCACCCTCAGGGTCGCAGAGCAAGACTCGGGTGGGAGCTGGTAACCTAGTGAGTGAGTAGCCTAAAAGCGAGGACAGAGCAGCCTTACATCCCTAACTCTCAGGGGCAGACTGAGATTCGTTTTTGCACACTGGGTAAGTGGATACCAACTTCAGCAGTGATTCCAGCAACAAGCACTTTCCTGGGAAAGCTTCTGCTCAGCAAGTTTACAAGTTTAAAGTGCCTTTTAAGAGGGCTGAAGAGAGATTTAGGGTGTCTACCTGGTGAGGTTTGAGAAGCAGCAGAGGCCTCCAGTTGTATCAGCACTGTGATTAACATTTCATGCCCCAGAAGACCACGTGTTGTCCAGACAATATTCAACAACATATATATACTGCTTTGTTTTTGGTTGTGTGTTTTTTTTTTTTTTGTTGGTTTGTTTTTTTGGTTTGGTTTTTTTTTGTTTATTTTGTTGTTGTTGATGTTGTTTTTTTTTAAAATTTCAACCTTTTCCATACGGATTTTTTTTCTTTCTCAATTTTTCTAGTTTAATTATAATTTCCCATTGCTGCCTTTCTCAATAACTAGAACTTCATTTTTGCTAGTGTTTCTACCCCTAGTCAAAGTACCCTACTGTACACCTATATTGCTCTGTCTCCCTCTTTCTGTGCCTTTCTTCTTTTTGTCAATATTCCTTTTTCCCACCCCCCCCTTCTTTCTCTATTTTCTTTTCACTCGTTCCTCCTTTCTTTCATGCCTTCTTGCTCTTCAACCTTCTCATCCTTCTGGTCCTGGACCAAAAGAACTCATCAAAACCTTAGTCCACAGGCACAGGAACTTAAAGAGCAAGAGGAAGTGAAAGATAAATTAGGGCAAGAAAACAGATAAAAGAAATCACTCATGAGGAAGAATCAGCAGAAAACTCCAGGCAACATGAAGAACCAGTTCAGAACAACCCCACCAAGGGACCATCAGGTAGCTACTGCAGAGGATTCCACCTATAAAGAAATGTTAGGAATGACAGAAATGGAACTTAGAATACACATGATGAAAACAATGAAGGAAATGATGGAAACAATGAAGGAAACTGCTAATAAAGTGGAAAATAACCAAAAGGAAATAAAAAAACAGAATCAA
>CAUYPK010105654.1:0-22932 GCA_963574355.1 Loris lydekkerianus
CAGCTGCTATCATTGCACCAGTCTGTGTAGATTTCCCCTGGAGCTTGCAAAGAGCAGCATTTCAAGGAAGGGGAAGGGAGGGGGGAGGTTTGGGTGGAGGGAGGGTGATGGGTTGGGCCACATCTATGGTGCATATTTTTAAAAAAATTAAAAAAAAAAAATAAATAAATAAATAAAAATTAAAAAAAAAAATGCATTGTTTGTCTGCACTGACATTGCTTCCAGCAGCTGTTAATGAATTAAAGCTGCTTTTGCCTGAAGGAGCCAGTAAAGTTACTGACTGGTTCCAAAATAATTGTGTGCACGGTAGGATACAAAAGACACGTACACAACTGCGTTTCTCTTTGATCGCTGGTATTGCTTCTGCTGAGTTTGTGATCTACATGTGAGTGTGTGCAGGAGAGATTCCCATGTACCCCAAACAACTTAGAAGTGTGGTGCAGAAGATAGGAGAATTTAATAAGGAGCACTCATGTTGGTGTGTTTCAAATCATAGGAGAATTTCAGCAAGAACAGCACTACATAGTGATGTGAGCATAGCCTCTGAGGAAAAAGCAGTTATTCACCAGGATGTGAGTCTTCCAAATACAGTTCATGGTCCCGAAAGCCGGCCAGGTCTATGGACTTCCTCTGCAATTGTCCATCATCTACTGCTGCGATACTGCTGTGTGTGTCGAATTTTCTTTTTAGCTGTATGTTTTTTTCCATTTTGCTTTTGTCTTTTAGTTTTTTCCTCTATTTTAAATTGTCAGCATTAGTTTTACCATTTGTGATGCTGTGTCTTTCATCGTGGGCAGTTTCCAGGACCGAAGGTATAGAGTGTATAGAGATTTGGAGAGTTCTAGTTTGGCTTACGCATTGTTTTGCAAAATGGACATTCATTATCACAGCATTGATTTTGTGTGCATGTATATAAAAATGTTGAAACTTCCTCAATAAATGACAGGTACATCTGTGTTTGTGGAAGATAACATTTCTTGAGATCTTAGCTCTTTGGGTGACTGTATGTACGGTGATGACCCCCGAGAGTGTTTGATGGACTTAGTTCATCAAAAGACTTAGATTGTCTGCCGGGGTATTTCTGATGATGGCTGCAATATCAGCTGTTTCTTTATAAGTACAGTTCATCTTCTCATAACTGTTAAGCACATACACCTGTGCCACTGACATTAGTACACCTGAGGGTTCATGCTTGTGAAAAGATGCATGCCGTTTTTGCCTATTATATGGTGTAAAGTTGCCTGTGAAATGTTCTGTTCTGTTTTTATATGTTTCTCAAATGATTCCCCCTTTACAATGTAAATTAATGTCTTGTAATAATTTTTAAAAATGATTTTCTTCAGAATTATATTTTTCGGTCTCAGTCATTGCCGATTTCAACATTTCGGATTCGAGAGTGTGTCTTTCAGGATTTGGGCCCAAACCTTCCTGGATTACGTGGTGATTGATGTAATCCCGGGGTTCCCGTAGGAGGCAGCAGGAGAGCCAAGGTGAAGGGACGCAGGTACCGATGGAGGAGGCGACTCGAGGAGCTATAAAGACAGATGCTCCGGGAACCCATCCGGTCCATCCATCCATCAATCTACCCTGTCACTCACCCACCCTTCTATCTGTCCATCTACCCATCATTTCCAGAATCCCCACCCCATTTCCAAATCTTGCCTTGCATAAATGGGGATATAATGGTGAATTTGGCACGATTCCTTTCCCTCAAGAAGCTCCTGTGGTCTAGTGGGGAGAAACAATCACGATGGTGATGGAAGTTAACATTTACTGGAGACTTAATACACATGTGTGCACATGTGAGCAAACATGTGGACATGTGTAACAGCCACCTGCCTCCACCCCCTGAAGACTCTGGGAAAGGCAGTGCTATGGCCCCTGGCTCTGGGCTTCGTCATCACTGAAGGGAAATGACCAAACCATCAACCCCTAAACAGGAGAAAAAAACACTCTGAATGGAACAGAGGAAACAAATCACTGAGGTCCCAGGCTTGTGGAAATGACAGTCACCCTTGGCTTCAGGCGGGACTGGCAGGATCTTGCTGCTTCTTTCCAGCAGACCCACCAGGTAGGTACAATCGCTATTCCCATTTTATAGAGGAGGAAGCTGAGGCCCAGACTGGTGGAGCAGCCAGCCAAGGCTGGCAGCTGGGGTGAGAGCCGCATTTTTAGCTAACCCTGTGATGTTCTGCTGCTATTAATATTTAGAAAAGGTCACCTCACTGGCAAAGGATCAAAAGTGAGAAGGATCTGGGCTCCTCCAACTCTGAATAATGGGTGTTCAGAGCCCCTAGGCCCTCTACACAAAATTCTATCAAGACCATGGGTCCTGGAGAATGATTCTCCCTGGGGCTCAGCCCAGGGCCTCCTAGCACCAGATTTGGGGCATTTGGGAGCATATGGGGACAGGCTGACTCCCCTTTCCAGCTCCCTATGTCCTGACTAGGACTCAGAGACAGCACAGTGTGGGTACCTGTGGGTGCTTGGCAGAGCCTGTAGGAAGTAGGAGGTCCCTAGGAGGGGGAAGGGCTGAGGCCTGGGTGCAGCTGGGGCTGGTGTCTCCCCCAAAAGCTGAACCCCGGAGATCCAGGGAAGAGGTTGCCAAACTTTCTTGCATACCATACAGTCCCCAATGAGATTTGAGAAAAAAGTATGTCTTCTCATACATCTTAAAGTTGACATCTAAATTTTCTCAACGTAAGTTCAAATGGCGACAAAAATATTATAACAATTGTATTTTTAAGTGTTGACATTTCTTCCAGTGCAGGAAATTTTATCCATCTGAAGATGCTAAACATTAAATCATTTTTGTATCTAGTTTCCATTTGCTTGATTGGAAAGAGTCCATTTTTTATGGTTTATTGTTTTACCAATCACCCCAATACAAACACAATTATATAAACAGAAATGCATTAAAAAGAAAAAAATACGTGATTGTAATTTAAGTTCTAAAAATTTACATTTTCTTCCGGATTTCGTTATCCATTGAGCAAAGCAATCTAAATCTATTGAACGTGGATTTTGATAGTAGGTGATTACGTATAAACTTAGATTTTATTGGAAATAACCTGAGGAATAGAGCTAATTTTCACTTTGCATATGAATTCATGCTACCACTCCTTGATTAGAGAGGCTTCACCATCCATCTACTGTAATTTTTTATTTTATAGATAAAAATTTTTTTAAAAACCTTGGGTGGCGCCTGTGGCTCAGTGAGTAGGGCACTGGTCCCATATACTGAAGGTGGCAGGTTCAAACCTGGCCCTGGCCAAACTGCAACAACAACAACAAAAAAATAGCCAGGTATTGTGGTGGGCGCCTGTATTCCAAGCTACTTGGGAGGTTGAGGCAAGAGAATCGCCTGAGCCCAAGAGCTGGAGGTTGCTGTGAGCTGTGACACCGTGGAACTCTACCGAGGGCGACAAAATGAGAGCCTGTCTCTACAAAAAAAAAAAAATTATAAAAAAACCTATTCACCTGGTGACTGCTTGTCAGGGTTTAATTGGGGAAAATATAGGTATAACTCCTCGTGGTTCTACATACACATAGTATATATATTTATATGCTATCCACACATATAATTTATAAATACATATGCTTAATATTTTAATAATATATAAAATTTATACTTAAAAATTCATATATTTATATGAGGAATTACATATTATCATATATGTATATAATATATATTCCTTTATAAGTAAATACATGTAAATATATATTTATATGTTTCCATAAAGGATTGTGTATATTATACATGTATATAGGTACAAGTTCCCTGTATAAGCTAAAATATGCATATCCATACAGGTACGTACATTCATATGTTTCTCCGCAGGACCATGTGCGTCGCCACACACGTGTGTGTCTGTGAAGTGTTTGGCTCCAGGGCTGAGTGGCCTCTGAGGCTGCTGCTGGTTGTTCTTTGGTGGTGGCAGGGGCAGCGAACTGTCTGGGCCCCATGAGGACGAAAGCAGCTCCTGACAGCTCAGTTCTCACTGCCTCTGGCTTTGGTGGTGATGGGGTGTCCTGTAGCCGCTGGGGCCCTCGCATTCAGCCCAGGTTTTGGGGAGCACAGCACGGGAGCCACCCGGTAGCCACCTCCTCCCTGCCCTCCAACTTTCGTGCCGCATCCCAAAGCCAGCACAGCCCTAGAGGAACTGAGGCTTAGGGCCTTAGACAGTGGAACAGTCCGTCCTAAGCCTGTCCACCCTCCAGTTTGTCCTGCCAGGGTGGGAGCATAGCTCAGGCCGGGCCCCTCGTCCCCACGCTCCCTCCAGCCCCCAGTGCCAGCCCCGGCTCCCCTCCAGCTCTGCGGCCTCTTCTGTGATGTCTTCGTCCATGGCCCAGCCACCCAACCAGGGATTGTATTGCCTCTGTTCTGAACGCCTCTGTGGGACACTGGCGGTATTTCAGGCAGACTCAATTCTGGGTCTTTAAGGGTCTTGAGGCATTGAGTATCTTTCTTGTGATGTAACCGGCTCCATGAACAAAAATGTGTTTTGTAGTTCTCATGTGTCTCAAGTTCCCAGGCCGGTAAAATTTGCTGGCCAGAGCTTTGTATTTCTCTGTTTCACCGACCCCCTCCCTTTTGAGTTGTTTTTCGGAAACAGTGGGCCCTTCTTGCAGTAATGAGATAATTGCAAGGCCTTACACTAACCGATTGTTTCTCCCTAGTCCAGGTAACTGCTGTGGGGAAATCAGCCAGGGGCTGAGAGTGAGGGTGGTGATGAGCCGTTTTCATCTCCCAAATGCTGGCGTGGTCGGAGCTCAGCTCTGGGAAGAGGCTTGCCGAGACAAGTGCCAGAGGAACTGTCCCTCTCTCTCTGTCAGAAAGATGGGCTGATTGCAAGAGGACGCTGAGGCCAGCCTCCCCCCGCCCCCGACAGCCCATGACTTGCCCTGAGGGGCCTGGCACCGAGCAGCCTCGTGGGCCCAGCACTCACTCTGAGAACCTGCCCCAGCCTGCAGCACCCTGCTCAGTGGGGGCCCCTTGCACTGTCTGAGGGACTCCCTAGGGGTGACAGACCCTCCTCACCGGAAGCCTCAAGGTCGCCCCTGAAGGCTGACATTGGCCTGCTGGGACAGCAGGAACTGAGGCTCTGGGGACCCCAGCTCCAGAGGTGACTCCCAGGGAGCACTCGTGCATCCTGACCTCTAGGTTACCTTCCTGAGCCTCGGCTGTCCCACCTTACGGTGCCACAGGTAAGATCCAGGAGGAATGGCAATGACATTTACAAACACCAGAAGAAAAGGGACTGCCAGTGAAAATTCCAGTGGTTTCCTTCCCACGGAAAATGCCAGACTGACCTGCAGATGGACACGGCCATGCCGAGCACCGAGAGTGATCATGACGCTGAGCAAAGCAGGACTGAGCCGGAGCAGCTCACGCCTGTTACCGTGTGGCTCACGGAGACGGCCAGGAAATAGTCCAGACTGGTTGACAGGGATGGTGCCACTACCCCAGGGACGTGAGAGGGCTTCCCAGAGGGTGGTCTTGGAGCAGTTGGGTGTCCTTAGAGGGAAGCAGACCTTGACCCCTACTTGACACACACCCAGCTGGATCATGTGGGATCTGTCGTGGATCTCAATGCAGAAAGCAAAGTGGTGTGTCTTTCAGAAGAAAACAGAACAACGTCTTCACGACTTCAGGGATGGGCAAAGATTTCTTCTCTAGGAAATATGAAGTCTAAACATAAAGGTCAAAACTGGTAAGTCAGGCTGTAACAAAATTAAGGACATTGGTCCGGGGAGAGCTGCCACCGGAGAGCAAGAGGGGAGACCAGGGAGGGGGAACGGCAGTACAGATAGCTACAAATCAGTAAGAAAAAGGCAGATGACACAGTGGGTGAAGAGTTTAAAACCAAAACACTACGGCTTGGCACCTGTGGCTCAAAGGGCTAAGGCGCCAGCCACATACACCTGAGCTGGCAGGTTCAAATCCAGCCTGGCCCGCCAGACAACAATAACGGCTAATAGCTGAGCGTTGTGGCGGGCGCCTGTAGTTCCAGCTACTTGGGAGGTGGAGGCAGGAGAATCGCTTGAGCCTAGGACTTGGAGGTTGCTGTGAGCTGTGATGCCAAAGCACTCTACCCAGGGTGACAGCTTGAGGCTCTGTCTCAAAAAAAAAACAAAAAAACAAAAAACAAAAAGATGATTCAAATGATCAATAATAAACATGTAAAGGTGGCTCACCTGTCAGTCATGAGGGGAGTGTAAGTTGAGAATACAGTATGTTACTGGGACACAGCCACCAGAATGCAAAGGATACCCTGGCGGACATTCACCGGTGTGTGTGGAGCAGCCAGAGTTGCAGCGCTGGTGGGGGTAGAAATGGGTTCAAGCACTTTGAGCCATTTGGTTTGAACCAAAACCATCCAGTAGTGTTACCCCCGCCCCCCCTGTGACCCACCACTTCTACTTCCCCTGAGCAATGGAGATGCACGCCTGTGTGCACCCAGGCCCAGGGCCCAGCCCTCATGGGAACCCCTCATGCCTGTCAGCCTTAAGTGGACATAGTTTGTGCAGTGGGAGCCCTTGCGGAGTGAGGACGGCCCAACATCTCACACGGCTGGAAGCTAAGCAGAAGCCGGACCTCAGGGGCACATCCCTGATGCTACCATGGACAGAGAGCCCCACCCAGGCAAGCACGTCTGTGGGGTAAGGGGCATAGCTGTTTTTTTTTTTTGGGGGGGGGGGGCTGCGAGGGGGTTGCTCAGAGTTGGGTAATGCTCTGCAGTGTTTGATCTGGAGTCTGGGTGGTGGCAGCACTTCATGAAAATTCACCGAGTTATACTGTCTTGGGACTTTCTCTGCAAATGTTATGCTTAACAACTTTACCCAAAAAGCTCCCCACTCAGATCTAAATAGTGAGAAAAGCAATAATCCTGGGTGTACAGGTGTGCAGGGAGGATGGACCAAGATAGCATGTGGGGTGCAGCACAATGCCTGGTCTGTGTGTGCTGCGAGCTCTGAGGCCACAGGAGTCCCTTCAATTTATTTATTTAACCAATACTCCTGGAACACCTGCTTCAAGCCAGGCCCTATTCCGGGCTTGGAGGAAATGGTGGCCACTGGGAAGTCCTATCCCAGGAAGGGCAGCAGTAAAGGCCTGGCCTGGGCTCTCTCTTGAGGCCTCTAAAGTGCCTTGTGCCATCAATACACACAGAATTTCCTTTTCTTTTTTTTTTAAAGACAGAGTCTCACTATGTCACCCTGGGTAGAGTGCCCTGGTATCACAGCTCACAGCAACCTCAAACTCTTGGAGTTAAGTGATTCTCCTGCCTCAGCCTCCCAAGTAGCTGGGACTACAGGTGCCTGCCACAATGCCCGGCTATTTTTTTTTTTTTTTTTTTGCAGATGTTTAGCTGGCCCTGGCTGGGTTTGAACCCGTCACCCTCGGTGAATGTGGCCTGTGCCATAACCATTGTGCTATGGGCACCAAGCCACCCGCAGCATTTCCTGAGTAATCACAGCCCCCCCCTCCCCAAGCTGCTTCCAGATGGAGACAGAGAGGATGACCACACGGGTCACCAGGCAGAGCCAGGGCCACAGGAGGAGTGCCGGGCCTAGTGTGGGATTCAGGAGAGCAAGGGAAGGCTTCCAGGAGGAGGTGACCCCTGGATGACCTCAGGGACTGCTTTTAAACCCGGAAGGAGTGTACACGGCTCCTGAAGGCAGTGTGCTGGTGCCCACGTCACTACCGTCTGAGGAGAAGCCTGAAAGGAGCAAGGCTGCAGGGGACCCAGCCAGGCCTCCCAGGGCTCCACTAGGGTTGGGGCTGTCCGGTGTTGTCCAGGCTTAGGCATAGCTCCGTGTCTTATCAGCATGCCCAATGCCTCCATCAGCCAAATGAATTATTTCCTAGTTTTTAAGAAAGGAAATGACAGAAGGCTGTTGGATGAGACAGAGGACAGGCAGTTTTTTAAGGTTTCCCCGTGCAACAATTCATCCAGAAATTTATTTTAAAATTCATTTATATCCAGTGGTGATCATGGTAGATCAAGGCCAGACCCTGCTGAAGTCACCTCCATGACTCCAACCCCTGGGAGCAGGAAGGGGAACAGAACGGGAGGAAACAGCTGCCATTAAGTGAGGAGTTCACGGTCTCCTGGGTCGGGAAGGGGGTGGCAGGCCTGGCCCAACTCCAACTCCGTCCTTAACCTGCTGTGTGAGGCTGGGAAGCTCCTGTCCTCTCAGGGCCTCTGAGTCCCCATCTCAGAACTGCACACAGGCCAGGTGACTGTAGGGCCTTCCAGCTCAGACGCCCTACGCCCCAACCTTGGTGAGGGGCTGGGGTTGTGCCCTTTCGGAGGAGTCTTTGGCCCCAGGCAGCTGTGGCTGGGGGACGGGTGCACAGGGGAGAGTGCCCAGGCTCTGGGGCTGACACGCCTGGCTTGGCACCTGCTACTGCCCACTCACTTGAGTAACCTGGCAAGGCCCTTCCTGCTCTTGCTCCATAGGGTGGGTGCTCAGGACAGGACCTCCTGGCTTTTCAGGGAATGGGGGTGAGGTATGGGAGGGCTGCTACAGGAGCTTAGGGTGGGGTCTGGGGGGGTTGTACCTCTGGAGCCAAGTAAGGGCATGCGGGGAGCTCCACCCTGCTCTGTCTCTAGCACCTGCACGGGAAGCCCCTAAAGCGGTGGTTCTCTACCTTCCTAATGCCGCAACCCTTTAATACAGTTTCTGTGGGTGGTGACCCACAGGTTGAGAACCGCTGCCCTAAAGGCACACCTGCTGGGAGCCAGTCCCTCCTTGGAGAGGCCTGGACAATGTGGCCTGAATGACTTCCTCCCTGCATGGGCTTTGGTACATCCCCTGGCTCTGCCCATGACTGCCCAGGCATGAGGCCATGTCAACAGCAGACCTGAGGCTGGGAGGTGGCCTGTTTCTCTTAGGATTGCAGGAGGCACAAACTTGTGGCTCTCCAGGGAGGGTGGTGCCAGGAGAACTGCTTCTGCTCAAGAAGGAAAAAGTGACTTCCAAGAACTGAGTGGAATTCAAGAATCTTTTTGCCTTGAAAATGCCTTGCTCTGTGCTGGCAGTTGGAGAAGGCACAGATCCTGCCCCCCAGGCTTCAGCTGGGAGGGTGGGAAGCTGCTGGGCCCCTTGCTCAGGGGTCAAGAAGTGCGGGCTGCGGGCTGGACAGCTGGACACCAGGTCTGACATGCCTCCGACAGCAGCAACTTTAGACAATTTAAGTTCTCTTTAAGAGCGAAGTGGGACACAAACCCTTAGCATGCAGGGTGGCTGGGGCGGGCCAAAGAGCGTCCCCACATCCCTGGTGCAGAGTGACTTTGGTACAGGTAGCTCTGCTCACACCCTCCTTGGTGACCGTCCCTGCTCTTGTCCAGCACAGACACAGCATTGCTGGGCAGCTCAGGCTGCACATTGTCACATGGGCAGTGGGTGCAGGGACATGGCTGCAAATTCGTCTATTTTCCCACTCTTTCTTTCCAACTCTGGTAATCTGAGGGCAGGGTGGGCTTGTGGTGACATTTGCCCCCCCAGCCCCCCTTTCTGCCTTTAGATTACCCTAGTGGAGAAGATGGGCAGCCTGAGGGTCATCCCAGGGCCTGTCAGTGCCTCCTGCTCAGCTATGCCCTTGAGGTGGCACTGCACCGACCCGCGCCTCCCCCACCTTGTCCAGACCCCCCAGGAGAGATTCAGTGAGCACTCGCAGAGGGAGAATCATCCTCTCCAAGGTGCCAAATGGCTCCACGCAAAAGCCCACAGCTTTGCTTCGTAGTGTGCGTGCGCGCCAGAGTGTGTGTGTGTGTGTGTGTGTGTGTGTGTGTGGTTCCCTCATTCTGGGACGCCTTCCAGCGTCACTCAAGCATGTCATCTGAGACCAGTTACCTTGTTGGAACTTGTGCACACACCTGTTCCCATGTGGCACAAACCACATACTTATCACTCTCAGAAGGACCATGGATGCTCCGTGGTGGATTGGTTCTTTCCTTAGACAGTTTGATAAGTGCTGACCCAACCATGCTGGGGGTGCTGGGGTGGGTGCCGGGGTGAGACTTCCTGGAGGTGGTGTTTCTGGGGTCATAGGAGCTTCAGTTCCACCTCCATGGAGCCCTTTTTTCCAAGCCCTGACTCACAGCCTTTCCCTGAGCTCCCCTACCACCAGGGGAACAGCTCAAAAGACCTCCCTGTGAGCTGAGACTCCTCCAGGCTAGGGAGAGGCAGAGGGCAAAGGGAAAGTGGGACAGAAAGAAGCTGCATTTCAAAGGAGGCTCAGGAATTTGCTGCTCAGGAAATATTTCTGGAAAAGTTCAATGGGTCGCCTTGTGGAATCCCAAATATTCCAAGTTTCAAAAAAACTGCAGATTTATGTTCCTGGACCAGGAGGGTGGGGGAGGCATCTGGAGATGGGCTTTCCCTGGGAAGCTGCTGTTCCAGAGAGGGCCCCTGGCAAGGGAGGAGGTGCCGCTGGGGAGCCCCATGCCCGGTGGGTGGGCAGGGGGAGGGGACCAGGCCCTGGCCATGTGTGGAAACTGAGGCTGGGCTAGACCTGTGTGGCTGCTCTGCTGGACGAGGCTCTGGGCTGGGGAGGTGCTTTATTCTCTGCACTCCAGATGGCACAGCGGGTGGAACCTGGGAGGTGTGCTGCATGAATAAATGAACATCTTGTCCTGTGGACCCTTAGATGCCACCGACTACAAGACACTGAATCATTTACACGTCACTAGAGGGGAGACTGCAGTCAACTGAAGTGTGACGTGGTGCTGCTCATTGCAGTGCCAAACCACAGTTTCTCTGAAGACATTTTTTACCTGGATTGAGTTGGAACATATTATTCTTAGTAAAGTATCTCAAGAACGGGAAAAAGTATCCCATGGACTCAATACTATTATGAAACGAATATAAACACTTATACTCACGTATGAATGATAAAGTTCTAACAAGGGGGAGGGGGAGAGGTGGGAAAGGAGGGGGATGGGGGTGGTGATTGGTGGGAGGAGGGAGGGCATTTGGTGGAATCTCCCCTAATGTGTACAATGCAAGGGTTTAACTTCAAAATAACTAACAGTAAATTATAAATATCTTACCGCAAAATGTAAGTGAGGTACCCCATAAGTGTTGCGCCCAGGAGTTCCACACAGACCGCACTGCCGAACAAGCCAAATTCACAGCAGAGTCCTTTTTATTGAAGAGCCAGCTGGCGACTGCCTCAGCGTCCCAACATGGGGTTTCTGAGAGCAGCCCGGAGTGCTCAAGGAGTCAGGTTTTTAAGGCTTGGTCTGCATCCTGGTTGGCACGCAGGCTGTCCAGGTGCATCTGGGTAGGGTAGCAAGCAAGTATTGCACAGAAGCAGAATTTTGCTGTTAGTTAGCTATATGTCATACATCTTTGTTTTAATATTTTCCCCACCTGGTATGTCTTAAAGGTCAGTCTGGGGATAGTTGGTACTTCCCGGTCTGTTTCTCAGGAAAGTTAGTCAAGCAAGATGTTAGTGAGTACTTTTCCATCTATCTTGGGAGTGAACCAGACTTACTCCATTTTGTTGAGGGCTTGCAGCCCAGGAATTTTCTAGGAGTTAACTGGTATTTTTCTACTTTAGCCTAGGCCTAAGGTAAGTGTACACAGTTATGATTTAATTAAAATTAAATTTTAAAAAAAGGCAGCTAAATGTAAATCATGTGCTACCAATGATGTCCTGACCTTGCTGGCCAGGCAATTACAGGTGTGAAGGTGGGGTGAAGGGTGTACCTGACTGTCTGACCCCAGAGACAGGAAAAGGGCAAAGTCAGTTGACAAACTAGGGTCATTTCGTTCCCCAGCTGCTGGAATCCTAACGCCTCTTTATTCCTGAGTCTTTGTGTCCTGTTTCCAGTTTTACAGCTGAGGAAACTGAGGCACAGGGAGAACCTTTGGTTGGTCCAGGTGGGAGTGGGCTGGAGACTGAGCGCATCTGACCTCCCGCCTGAGACCCACAGGTGCCTCTTGTCTTGGGCACAGGGTGTGTGTGTAGAAAAAGCATAAGTGGGGGGCGGAGAAACCAGCCCGGCCACTGGCGGCCGCACTCGCGTGGTCATGTGTCAGAGACTCTCCTCTCTACACCTCCCAGGGGCTTCCCAGGCTCCCCCCTGTGGGGGAGTGGAATTATTTACCAGTGGAGGTGAAGGTGTACTCAAAATGGTGTTGCTGGGCATTGTGGCTGCAAAGACCTATTCGTGTGGAGATGTTTTTTGCTGAAACAAAATACTAACGAAGATTTTGTACCTTCTCTCCATCTGGAGTCCCCAGGATGTCTTTCCACTGAGCTCAGGTTGAACAAAATATATAAATCACTTACATATTCTTTTGCTTTTTAAAAAATGATCATACAATCAGCTAGTCTTTGGGGTGCACAGTTTCCTGATTTTACCATGTGTATAGGTTCACGTCAACACCTACTACCCCTCTGCCACCTTGGCCACCAGCTATCTGCTCCCATTCGCTTTAGTGCTATCTTTTCGAGAACAGAATAAATAGTACATTGGAATCCTCTCACATGAAACTTTATTTTTAATTTTTTTATTTTTTGAGGCAGAGTCTCACCCTTGGTAGACTGCTGTGGCATCATCATAGTTCAGAGCAACCTCAAACTTCTGGGCTCAAGTGATCCTCCTGCCTCAGTGTCCCAGAGTGTTAGGATTACAAGTGTGTGCCATCACGCCATCCTGACATGAGATGTTAAAGCAACAATTATATATATATTTTATTTTTATTTTTTTGCAGTTTTTGGCCGGGGCTGGGTTTGAACCCGCAACCTCTGGCATATGGGGCCGGCACCCTACTCCTTTGAGCCACAGGTGCCGCCCTATTTTTATTTTTTTTTTTGAGACAGAGCCTCAAGCTGTCACCCTGGGTAGAGTGCTGTGACATCACAGCTCACAGCAACCTCCAACTCCTGGGGTTAAGCGATTCTCTTGCCTCAGCCTCCCAAGTAGCTGGGACCACAGGCGCCTGCCACAATGCCCGGCTATTTTTTGGTTGCAGCTGTCATTGTTGTTTGGCGGGCCCGGACTGGATTCGAACCCGCCAGCTCAGGTGTATGTGGCTGGTGCCTTAGCCACTTGAGCCACAGGCACCGAGCCTAAAGCAACAATTATAGAAGCACCCTTAAAAGCAAGACGCCCCACCTTTCCCACCACCCACCCAGCTTCCTGCCCGTGGGAGCCTTGGAGGTTGCTGTGGAGTCCAGGGTTCCCCCAGGGGTGGGTGTAGCGCCCTTGGTGTCTCTGTTCACCCACTGGAGGACATTTGGGTTGTCTCCAGTTTATGTCTTTTGCCACATTTGGGTCATTTTCACTCATGACTTCCTCCGATATCCTTTTTTTCTGCACTTTTTCCTCCTCACCTTCTGAGGCTCCAATGATCACAAAGTTTTATTGTCAGTCCATAGGTCTATGAAGATTTATTTTTTTAATTTACGTTTTAATTGTTTTAACAATTTTAAAGTTTCCAGTTCTGTTGTATGTTCACAATGTCATGTAAACATTGTCACCATCTAATTCCAGAACATTTCTATCACCTAAAAAAGGAGCCCCCATATCTGTTGGCAGTCACTCCCTGTTCCTCCCCCAGTCCCCAGTCCCTGGCAACCACTAGCCTATTTCTCTAGGGATTTGCCTATTCTGAACATTTCATATGGATGGAATCGGAACATGTGGCCTTTTGTGTCTGGCTTCTTAATATATCTGAAACTTAACATGTTTTCAGATATATTCATCCATGCTGTTAAACCTATCAGGATTTCATTCCTGTTTATGGCTGAATAATAGTCCATGGAATGGACATACCACAATATTTTAGTCTGTTCATTAGCTGGTAGATATTTAGGTAGTTTTGATTTTTTCTATTATAGCTATGAACAGTTGTATGCTATGTTTTATGTGAACATATGTTTTCAATTCACTTGAACTGAATTATAACGTACCTAGGGGTGGAATTGCTGGGTCACATGGTAACTCTATTTTTAACTTTCTGAGGAACTGCCAGGCCATTTTGCACAGTAGCTGCATCATTTTAAATTCCCACCAGCAGTAGATGAGGGTTTTGATTTCTCCCCAAGTCCTGGCCAACCCTTGTTATTTCACATTCCAATAGATATGGAGTGGTATCTCTTTGTGGGTTTGATTTGAATTTCACTAATGATTAATGAACATCTTTTCACGTGATACCTTAGTCTGTTCCTGCTGCTATAACAAAATGCCTCACATGGCATTCTGACTTCCTTCTCACCTCATGGGCTAATTTACAAATAACAGAATGTCTTGCTCACAGGTCTGGAGGCGAGGGAAAGCGAGGGCAGGATGCTGACATATGCAGTGTGGTGAGGGTCTGCTCTCTGCTTCTGTGTCCTCAGGTAGCAGAAGAGGTGGATGAAACAAACTTGCTTCCTCAAGCCCTCTGAATAAGGGTTCCACTCTCATTCATGAAGGCAGAAGCTCTTAAGACCACCCTAGGATAGGAATTAAGTTCCAACACAAGATTTTGGGAGGGGGGGACAACAACATTCAGACTGTGTCATGGGCTTACAGGCCATTTGCATGTCTTCTTTGGAGAATCGTCTCCTTGGGTCCTTTCTTCATTAAATTGGAATATTTGTCTTTTTATCATTGAGTTGTAAGAGTTCTTTATATATTTGGACACTGGACCCTTATCAGATATATGACTTGCAAATATCCCTGCCTCTGTCTTCACACAGTCTCTGTAGGTCTTCCCCAGGTAAGCCCTAAATCCAAGAACATTTGCCACTGGATTTAGGACCCAGACTAATAATCCAGGACAATCTCATCTTGAGATCCTTAAATTAATGGTGCTAAGAACTTTTTCCAATGAAGGTCCTATTTGTAGGTTCTGGGTGGACGTATTTTTGCAGGCCATCCTTCACCTTCCCTCACAGCAGGGAGGCTGAGGACATTTGGGAGGACCTGCCTGGGGCATGACTTCCAGACTCACCTCGCGGTCCAGGGCTCACAGAGAAACTCTGTCTGATAACTGCCTGGTCAGACAGAACCTCAGCGGCCACACTCAACATTTGGATATCATAAGGGCTTCAGAGAATCCTTGGCAGGATTTCAGAACAGAGGGGTAGAGAGGTGAGGGCTGGTGCACATTTAAGGAGATTCTTTGGGAGGTGTAAGTGGTGGGTCTGGAGGCACTGTGACTGCATGAGGCACACAGGACTGGTTGACCCTTGGGGCAGTGGGGGAACATTCAGGACAATTCTCCAGGATGGGCTCTGGGTGTCTGGGTGGGCGACAGTGCCCCCAGTGTGGTGTTGTCTGGGGACCTCCCACATCCTGGTCAGTACCACCTTGATCAGGCTGCCTGGCACCTGCCCTCTGCAGCTACCAGCAACATTATTCTAACAGGGTGGTGGGTTATGCTCTGTGATGCTCACATATGGTTGGAGCTGAGTGTGTCCCCAGCAGAGGGGCACAGGCTGGACTGCAGCCTCCGGAGGCAGCTCTGTAGGCCGTCAGCCGGAATTGGTGATGAGAAAGAGAAAAATTGCTTCCCAAAGGGACTGTTGGTGAGTGTTAGAGAACAAACTACTGCCCAGTGGCTGCATGTGACCAGTGCTCCGTAGGGCTCAGCCCCAGCTCTGCTCTGACCCAAGATGAGCTATATTCAGAGTCCACTGGGTCATGCCTGGCCCATAACGCCTCCTTGACTATGGCCATGACCTCCTGTGGGTCCTCCCTACTTCCCTGAGCTGACTCATGGGGTGGGGCCGGGCAGTTGAGGGCCTTTAAAATAAAAGCCCCACTTTTTGCCCTGTGCTGCTCAAAGCCCTTTCTGATTCTCATCTTGGGGAAGAACCGAAACGCCCGTCAGCCTGTGGCTGCGCTGGCCACTCCTGGTGTGCTCTCTCTCGGCCACAAACTGTGGCCACTTCTGTACCTTGCCCTGACCCCACTCTCCTGACCCACGTGTCTGTACAAGATACCTCTCCCTCCAACACCCCCAGGGCACCAGGAAAGTCGGGGACTCCTTGTGGGACCTGCTTTGTGTGTTCCCTTGCCCTCTGACTGCCCCTTTGAAGTATTTGGGGCATTTCACACCTTAGCAAAACTCCCTGGAAGGAGCTATGAGCCTGGTGGCAGCAGCCATGGCAGGACCACAGATGAGAAAACTTGAGGCACAGATCAGCCAGGTGCTGATCCCAAATCCCAGAACAGCGGGAGAGGGGGGTGGCCTGCTCCGCCAAGCTGCCCCTTCTACATGCATCTCCCTGTCCCTTGAGTCATCCAGTTTTCTCCATCTATCTGGCTCCTTCCTGGGACGTTTGTCCTATTGGAGTAGGGGCTCAGGTCAGTCCTCCTGTGTCCCCCAGCTTGCACATTACAGCCCTAATTAGTGGTCGAATCAGTGGCCACATGGCCAGTCTCAGCCCCAGAGGTCCCCACTTGTGCCCACGTCTCTAGCACAGGGCTGTGGAGGAGGTTGGGAAGGCCAGGCGGGACCATATGGGCTGCACCCTGTGCTGCCTGCTGCCCCTGGCAGGGGTCGGCTTGCTGTGCTCAATGCCTGCAGGGGATCCATTAGGATTAAATTGCCTCCCATCACCTTCCTTGGCCTCATTCTCCCCAGGCCCTTGGACCAACCTCATGCCCGTGGGGATTTATGGTGTTTGCAAACTCCAGCCACATTCTCAGATACAGCAAATGGCTTCACCCTAGACATGGAACAGGCCACACGGGGACATCTCCTAAGACAATGCAGCTTCTGTATAGTGGGCTAGTGGGGGTAGAAGAGCAGATGTTGGTGATGGTTTCCAAGGTCTGAGGTTGCCTCACGGTTAGCAGCAAAGCTGGACGTGCTCCTCACAAGAGAAGATTACTCTTTGCAGAGAGTTCAAGCCATGGTGCAGTCCTGTCACCCTCAGCTGGTGGCTGACTCTCTGAGGCTCCCCATGCGTCTGGCTATCTGGGAAGGGTGCTTTCTCTCACACACTGTTCAGAATGTGTGTGGAAAGCAGAGCAGAATGGTGGAGAGTCCTCATTTTTTTCAGAGTGGTTGACGTGTGCTGGGGTTTAAGCGTGTCCCCTAAGGTCTGTGTGTTGGAAACACGGCAGCAATCTGGAGAGACAGGACCTTAGGAGGTGGTTGGGTCCCGAGGGCTCCACCTTTATGAAGGGCTGCACTGTTACCATGGTGATGGGGTTGGAGATGGAAGGGGGCTCCTGATGACAAGATGCATTTTAGCTCTATTCCTTTCTCTATTTTCTTCCATCCTTTTTCTGTCCTTCCACCATGGTGTGGCCCTCACCAGATGTTGGAGCCATGCTTTTGGTCTTCTAAGCCTCCATAACAGGTAAGCATCAGTTCTTTCTAAATTATCCAAGTGGTAATATTCTGTTATAGCAGCAGAAAGTGGACCAAGACAGAATATTTGTTTGGAGAAATTAACTTCTTAATCCTTGGTCAATTTATTTGGGGGAGATGACACATTCCCAACTCTAATGCCATCTTTTCTGCTAACTAGCATGTGAAAAACATTTTTTTCTCTTCCTATTTTTCTTTTCCTTTACTTTCTTTTTTCTTTGAGACAGAGTCTCACCATGTCACCCTGGGTAAAGTGCTATGGTGTCATAGCTCACAGCAACCTCAAACTCTTGGGCTTAAGCAATTCTCTTGCTTCAGCCCCCCAAGTAGCTGGAACTGCAGGCACCCACCACAATGCCTGGCTCATTTTTGTTGCAGTTGTCGTTGTTGTTTAGCTGGCCCGGGCTGGGTTTGAAACCCCCAGCCTCAGTGTATGTGGCTGGCGCCCTACCCACCGAGCTATGAGCGCCGCCTCTTTCTATTTTTCATGGCCAGCGGCGGATACCTGTCATTCTGTGAAAGGACCTACCAGAGATTTCAGTGGTAGGGAAATGGCATGCCTTAAATTTGGTCTATAAATGAGTGAACCCCCTTTCAGATTGCAGCTCCCCCATTCCTAATAGGTAAGTGAGTCATGGGAAGAACTGTGGGTCATTGGGCTTGGGTCTTGTGTTTCTATGCTGCGATGTGGATTTGAGTTGGATTCACAGAGACCTCCCCCTCATTGCTGAGACTCTCCCCCATTTTATTCCTGACAAAATCTAGCTCTCAATCTGTTTCTGCACCACTGTTAGTCTGGGGAAAAGAATCCCATCCAGAAGTTTCAAACAGGTGGGATTTAATTGCAGGCAGCGGCTGCAGATTGTTGGGAGGGCTGCAGGAGCCAGGGGAAAGGAAGGGCTGTCTTGAGATCGGAGGCTGCCAACACTGCAGGCTGAGCCTGAATCTGCGTCTGAGGGAGACGTGCCATCAGGGCCAGCCTGGGGTCCCCTGAGAAAGGGTTGTTTTGACCATCTGGAGCCATCACCGAGGACATCATTTCTGTCATTATAGATGTCCAGAGACATTGTGAAAAACCGAAAACACTGGGAGAGTGTATGTCTCTCCTCCTTCCTTGTCCACATTCCCCACTGCTGGACCCTAACTAGAAGCCAGCTGGACTGGGAGCCTGAGAAATGCACAGTCACCTAGTTCCCTCTTACTCACAGCAGGGATGAGACTGAGAGCAAACAGCAAGTGACCAGGCCAGTGGTGATGTGCTCACTTGAAAGACTGCATTTCTCATTTTTCCTTGTAATCTAGGGTGGTCAGAGAGATATAAGTGATGTCACTGAATGTGGCAACTGGGAAAACTTAAAAGAAGACACTATTTGCACATATTCTGTCCCTCTCTCTTTTCTTTCTTTCTTCTTTCTGCCTGGAGCTTGGATGTGATGGCTGGGGCTCCAGCAGCTCTCTTGCAACAGGAGGTGAACTTGAAGTGATAAGCCACTCCAAGAATAGTGGAACAGAAGGACGGAGCCTGGGTCCCTGGTGACCGTGGAGCTGCCTATTGGCCCTGAATTTAATCCCTCTGCAATGTTGTAAGAGACAAAAGGCCTCTGTATTATTTAGCCATTCTTTTGGGTTTTCTCATAACATGCAAGTGAAACAAATCCTGTCTGGTGTCTTGATTTTGGCTATCACCTTAAAAAAACAAGATGCAGATACCCCATCTATAAATTGGGGATAATAGATGTCTACTCAGCTTGTGTGTTGGGAGAATTCATTTATGGCGGCCAGTCACCTCCTAGCCCCTGACTTATCAATTGAAGTTCACCTGGGAAGGGAATGGGAGTGTTCAGCTGGGAAGCTGCTCACCTTCTGACAGGGAAGAAGGAAGAATGAGACTTTCTGTGTGGTTCTCAGGCCCACATTAAGTAAAGGGAATTAATGGTGGGGGGTTACAGGGAGGCAGATTTGGCTCACTTGGGAGCATGGTGGTGCCAAGACACAGCCCTTGGCCCCTAGAGTTTAGTGGGGGTGGGCAGCTCACATGTGAGCAGGTGATTGCAAGGCAGTGCAGGCAGGGACAGGGCAGTGAAAGTTGTGGGGTTCACCCCTTCATTCCCCCCAGCTGGCTGAACTTCTGAGGGGCCTTTTCCCTGGTGGCACAACGCTGAGCAGCTGCACTTCTGTCTTTTCCAAGCACTCTCCAGCCCCTTTCCCCAGCTCTCCACTGTCCCCCACCAGCCACCCTCTACTCAAGTCACCCTCACCCCCATTCTTTCCAAGCTGCCTCCCTGCCAAACAAATCCCCTCCCACCATCCATGTGACCTGTCAGAGGATCTGTGGCCCCTCCCATTCCCTCCTCCCCCTCCTCAATCTGTCTGAGTCCTCCCATCTCCTTGGACATCAGCCTGCACTTGCATGCCTCCAGGAATAGGGAACGCACTTCCTTGTAAGGTAACTCATTCCCTTATTCTGAGGTCTTTAAAGTTCTTCCTCTTAACCATAGATCTTTGCATGTGCCATTCCCTCTGGCTAGAGTACCCTTCTCTCTCAGCCCCAGGCTCCCCTGCTCAGCTGCCTCTGACTCTTTCTTGGGCCTCACCTCTAGGGAACCACTGCAAACCTTTCTTAACTGGGGTGACATGTCTTCCCTGGGTTTCGACAATCCCATGCCTGGTCTGCGGATGATAAGTTCTCTCTGGGTGAGGTGCCCTTAAATAACCTCAGGAGGGGCTCAGTGTCCTCCCAGCTGGTACACAGAGATCCTGAGTGAGAAATGGAACTTTGGGAGCCATTTCTAGGAAGCTGGTCAAGGAACTTACCAGCCTCCAATACTCACACTTGGGCCAGTGTTGCTACTGTGGACAACACGAGGGGACAATGCTGTGTTTGCTTCTATGCCCTGGGCCTAGCAGGGGCCAGCCCCGTGCATGTTTGTTGAATGAATCCAAGAATGACCTGGATCCTAGCAACTCCTCTGTGACCGTGGTGGTTCTCCTCACTGCCCGAGGCTTTGCTGCCCACCCGAAAGGGGGATGCTGCCCCTTCTCTTCCAGGGTGGCTGTGAGTCCTAAATTAGAAAATGCATGAAAGGTAAAACCCTTGGGGCCTCAGTTTCCCTGTGTCCACTCCCAATCTGCCATTTCTGAGGGTACATGAGCTTTAGCATTCAAGACTGCAAGACTGTGCTGGGCTCAAATCCTGGGGCTTCTGGGTTAGGTGGCCACATAGCCCAGGCTGCCACCTCAGCACTGGTGCTCAGCAAGGACCAGCTGTTTCCTCAATCAGTGCCTGCTCCTGGGAGGCTCCCAGCTCTTGGGAGGCGGAGAAGGAGAGCTCCGGGCAGCTTTCCAGGCAGCCACATGGCCTTGAGACTGCAGGTGGCTGGAAGGAGGGCCCAGTGGTCAGGTCCCTGCAGCTGCACCCCTTTTGGCCTCTGGGTCTCGGCTCTGGCAGGCTGGCTGGGCCTGCTCCTGGCTGGGCAGGCTGGCTGGGCCAGTTCTTCCCAAAGACCTGATGTGGCTGTGTGGAAGGGAGGAGGCGGCCACCTGCTGTGGAGCTGGCCTCCCTGGACAGAACTGCAGAAAGCACTGACCACAGTGCTATAAATGGCATCTAACTGGCTGGGCACCTGGGCAGTGCACTCAGAACATCACCATGAGGGGAAGCACTCAGGATAGCACCTCATGCAGAGATGGAGGGAGGCAGAATTCTGAAAGAGCCCCTGGGTTCTGTGTCCTGGTGTCCACCCCCTGGGATTGTGGGCAGAACCTGTGAACCCGACTGCCTCGACTAGGTTATCACACATAGGACTGTGACTTTGGGGGAAGGGATAGCATCCCAGGTGGACCTGGCCAATCAGGTGGGCCCTTCCCAAGGTGAGGATTCTGCACCAGGGATCTCTGTCACTGCTCTGAATGTGGAGGGGACAAATGGCAAGTCCCCGGGAGTGAGCTCTGGATGCCAAGAGCAGTTCCTGCCAACAAACCTTAGGAAACCAAGCTCTGCCAGCAGCCCCGCAAGCTGGGAGGAGGACTGTGTGTTTCAGATGGGGTCTTCAGCCTTGTGAGGCCTGAGCAGAGGGCCCAGTTGAGCCTTGCCTGGAGTTTTGACCTGTAGAGAGGACCATCGTTGTGTGGGTGGGGGTTAAAGTTGGCCCTCTGTTATACAGCATAGAAAACTAGTACAGAAATAAAAGGGATGACAGCAAATTCCTTCACTTGGCCTCCAGGTCCTGAATGATGCCCTGATCCCACGCTGGACCCTTTCGTGCAAGGCCTTCCCTTGCTCCCTGTTCTCACCGGAAAAGGTCCCTTGTTTGTTCAAGCATCTTTGGAGGTGCTTTCCTTAACTTGAGCACCACCCACCCGGGTCTGCTAATTCCTGAGCTACCTTGGCCCTAGCACAAACTCAGCTTGGAGGGTGTCCCCCAGTGTGTGTTGAATCAATGGATTTTTAGTCATTGTGAAGATGACAAGGATGAAGATCTTCATAATGACCTACTTCCACTTTATAAATGGTAAATACATTTTCTTAGTAACCTTTTCTTCTCTCTAGCTTTCTTTATTATAAGAATATGGCATTCAACTGATTGGCAACCTGTAGAAGACTGAAACTGGACCCACACCTTTCACCATTAACTAAGATAGACTCTCACTGGATTAAAGATTGAAATTTAAGACATAAAACTATAAAAATGCTAGAAGAAAATGCAGGGAAAACACTTGAAGAAATTGGCCTCGGTGAATATTTTATAAGGAAGATCCCCCCCCCCCCAGGCAATTGAAACAACACCAAAAATATATTACTGGGACCTGATCAAACTAAAAAGCTTCTGCAACGCCAAGAACACAGTAAATAAAGCAAGCAGACAGCCCTCAGAATGGGAAAAGATATTTGCAGGTTATGTCTCCAACAAAGGTTTAATAATCAGAATCCACAGAGAACTCAAACGCATTATCAAGAAAAGAACAAGTGATCCCATCTCAGGGTGGGCAAGGGACTTAAAGAGAAACTTCTCTGAAGAAGACAGGTGCACGGCCTACAGACATATGAAAAAATTCTCATCATCCTTAATTATCAGAGAAATGCAAATCAAAACTTTGAGATATTATCTAACTCTAGTAAGATTAGCCCATATCACAAAATCCCCAAACCAGAGATGTTGGCGTGGATGTGGAGAAAAGGGAACACTTCTACACTGCTAGTGGGAATGCCCACTAATACGTCCCTTTTGGAAAGAAGTTTGGAGATCACTTAGGGATCTAAAAATAGACCTGCCATTCGAACCTACAATTCCTCTACTAGGAATATATCCAGAAGACCAAAAATCACATTATAAAAAAGATATTTGTACCAGAATGTTTATTGCAGCCCAATTCACAATGCTAAGTCATGGAAAAAGCCCAAGTGCCCATCGATCCATGAATGGATTAATAAATTGTGGTACATGTACACCATAGAATATTATGCAGCCTTAAAGAAAGATGGAGACTTTACCTCTTTCATGTTTACATGGATGGAGCTGGAACATATTCTTCTTAGCAAAGTATTTCAAGAATGGAAGAAAAAGTATCCAATGTACTCAGCCCTACTATGAAACCAATTTA
>CAUYPK010105655.1:0-36552 GCA_963574355.1 Loris lydekkerianus
AGGTTTATACCCAGAAGACCAAAAGTCACAATATAACAAAGACATCTGTACCAGAATGTTTATTGCAGCCCAATTCATAATTGCTAAGTCATGGAAGAAGCCCAAGTGCCCATCGACTCACGAATGGACTAGCAAATTGTGGTACATGTATTCCATGGAATACTATGCAGCCTTAAAGAAAGATGGAGACTTTGCTTCTTTCATGTTTACATGGATGGAGCTGGAACATATTCTCCTTAGCAAAGCATCCCAGGAACGAAAGAAAAAGTATCCAATGTACTCAGCCCTACTATGAAGCTAAACTATAGCTTTCACATGAAAGCTATAACCCAACTATAGCACAAGACTATGGGGAAAGGACCAAGGAAGGGGAAGGGAGGGGGTGGTTTGGTGGAGGGAGGGTAATGGGTCGGGCCACATCTATGGTGCATATTTTTATCTATAATAAAAGAAAAATACCAGGTCACCATTTTTTTACAGCTGACTATTGAATCCATTTATGTATCGATGATTGCTTGGGCTGTTTGCACGTCTTTTGCAATTGTGTATTATGGAGAGGGTATTTCTTTATACTTGAAATAACGTAAAAGAAGAATTTATAAAGTAAATGAGCCTCGAATTTATTATGAGTACAATGTAGCAAAAAGATGGTGTAAGCACCAGGGTAAAGTAAATGCTGCTTTTACAATGTATCCATTTGGTGTGCATGCTGCATGTACAGTTTTTATTTATTTGGTGTGCATGCTGCTTGTACAGTTTGTATTTATTTGGTGTGAATGCTGCTTGCACAGTGTATCCATTTGGTGTGAATGCTGCTTGTACAGTGTATCCATTTGGTGTGAATGCTGCTTGTATAATGTATCCATTTGGTGTGAATGCTGCTTGTACAGTGTATCCATTTGATGTGAATGCTGCTTATGCAATGTATCCATTTGGTGTGAATGCTGCTTGTACAGTGTATCCATTTGGTGTGAAGGCTGCTTATGCAATGTATCTATTTGCTGTGAATGCTGCTTATGCAATGTATCCATTTGCTGTGAATGCTGCTTATGCAATGTATCCATTTGTTGTGAATGCTGCTTATGCAATGTATCCATTTGGTGTGAATGCTGCTTATACAATGTATCCATTTGGTGTGAATGCTGCTTATGCAATGTATCCATTTGGTGTGAAGGCTGCTTATGCAATGTATCCATTTGCTGTGAATGCTGCTTATGCAATGTATCCATTTGGTGTGAATGCTACTTATACAATGTATCCATTTGTTGTGAATGCTGCTTATGCAATGTATCCATTTGGTGTGAATGCTGCTTATGCAATGTATCCATTTGGTGTGAATGCTGCTTGTACAATGTAACCATTTGGTGTAAATGCAAGCCATGATAAACAAAATAATAGAAAGCCAGGAAGAATAAGTATTGTGAATATAAACTAGATGGGTGAATGTTGTTTGCAGGTGGGTGCACTTTTTTTTTTTTTTTTTTTTTTTTTTTGTATGTCTATTTTTAATTCAGGAGGAAATGAAGTAATTCTTTGGGTATCTTCTTTGCAGAGCTAGTGAAACACTATCCAGGAAATTTTCAACGAGTTTTTCTCAACTTTGTTACTATTGACACTTTGAATGGGGGGGATTCTTTGCTATAGGGGCTGTGTTGAGTGTTACTTACCAGATTCCCATAGCACCCTATGAGTTGCAATCATCCAAAAACATCTCAAGACATCACGCAGGATCCTTGAAAAAAATCTCCACTGTTAATGGGAATCACTGCTTTTGATGTTTCCTCAAGTTCTAGCATGGTTGAATGTTCAGAAAGAAATTCAGTTCAGCACCTCCTGTTGTAAAGTGACACTTGGTGAATCAGAAGGGGCAGGAAATAATTTATCAATAGATTTTTTTAGTATGGACAACATGAGATGCCTGTTTAGAACAAAGTGCAAGAGTACTCAGCCCTACTATGAAGCTAAACTATAGCTTTCACATGAAGGCTATAACCCAACTATACCACAAGACTATGGGGAAAGGACCAAGGAAGAGGAAGGGAGGGGGGAGGTTTGGGTGGAGGGAGGGTGATGGGTTGGGCCACATCTATGGTGCATATTTTTATCTATGATAAAAATAAAAAAAAAAGAGATAATTGGGTCTTTTTGTCGTTTTAAAGGACTGATTGATACCCTACTTTGATAAGTGTACATCAGAGGACTGCACAGCTAACCCCCTACTAACCATTTTAGATTTAAGAGCACATGATTTGTGAATGGACTTCTAAACTCTAATCTGATTTTATTTCATTTCTGCCTATAAATCTGAGGCTCAAGCAATTCTTTTCCCTGGGCTGATGTTTGCCAGACCACGATTTGGAGAATCAGGAACAATAATTAGCCAAGGGTCAATAGTGAGCTCTGAGAAGAATTGTCCCACACCTAAATATTCCAGAAACAAATAATACTCTTACCATTTCTACAACACTGGGCAACTTAAATCTCTGTGCTCTAATTTTTGGTTATAACAGGAATCAGAGTTGTTATGTATGTGAAAAACCACCTTGGCTTTTGCCATACTGACTTTGGATGGTCTCAGAGTTAAGGAAGAGGTTACTGATGACTGGAAGACTTTCTTGTTTACGTGTATGAGTTATACACAGAGGGTGCCCCCCAAAATGCATATACATTTTAAGAAATAAAAAAAGAAACTATTAAAATTGTAAGACTCACATCACATTTGCCTTCTGTAAAAAGAAATGTGACTTGTATTTAGCTTTTGTTATTGGTATTGGTAATATTGACTATTTTATTGTATTGGTAATATTGACTATTACCATTTTAATAGATTTTTCCTTTCTTAAAATGTGTATACATTTTTTTTGGCATCCTTTGTAGAAAGGGAGGCTGTAGGCATTTGAAGATGAGGCCATCGTATTTCCTTTTGTTGTACTTATAAAGCTTCATAACTTCTTTTTTTTTGAGACACAGTCTCACTATGTTGCCCTCAATAGAGTGCTGTGATGTGACAGCTCACAGCAACCTCAAACTCTTGGGCTTAAGCGATTCTCTTGCCTCAGCCTCTCAAGTAGCTGGGACTACAGGTGCCCATCACAATGCCCGGCTATTTTTTGATTGTAGTTGTCATTGTTGTTTGGCAGGCTGGGGCTGGATTGAATCTGCTAGCTCTAGTGTATGTAGCTGGTGCCCTAGCCGCTGAGCTACAGGTGCTGAGCCTGCTTCATGACCACTTAATGATTGTCATGGTGGAAGCCACTGTGATAACTTTCCAAGTAGGTGGAAAAAGCATTTTATGGAGAGGAATTAAAATTTTGAAATCTGAACCCAGTGACCTGCTGGACTGTAGACTAGAGGAATGCCACCCCCTATCCCCTTTTATATGGTTTCTGTGAACAACGAGACCATCAGGGCTCTCGTGAACCGTGCACCTTCCTTGTCTTTATGGCCTGGACACTTCACAAGGTTACTGGGAAGTTTAATTATAATCAGCGTTCCTGTGTACAATGGCACTTAAGAGACTCTGGGTTTTTACTTTCTGGGACAAGGCCAAAGACTTAATTAATCCTTTCACTGAAAACATTACAAGAAAATTCAGTAATAAACTGGCAGTAAATGACTTTGCAAGTTAAAAACAAAGAGGCGTGGGGAGCCTTTATGTCAGAGAGAATGGAGAAAAAAATGAGAGATGATATAAGATTGTGTATCATAACTCTTAAATTTCGATGAAAAATGGGTAGGTTTGAATAGAATATAATAGACTGTAGTAACATGATTACAACATGATAAAATTTAATAGAGTACAATACTACAATATAGTATAATATAGCCTAGTATAGTCTGATGTAGCATAATACACAATATATAATATAGGGTCACCATAACGTTTCCATGCAATTTAAAAGTGCACACTATTTTAAATCACACAGTATTTTACTTTTTTTATTTTTATTTTTATTTTCTTTCTTCCTTTTTTTATTGTTGGGGATTCTTTGATGGGACAATAAGCCAGGTTACACTGATTGCATTTCTTTGGCAGTCTCTCCTGCAATCGTGTCTTGACCCCCAAATTTTATTTTTATTTTTATTTATTTATTTATTTAATTTCAGACAGTGTCTTACTAGGTTGCCCTCGGTAGAGTGCCATGGCGTTGCAGCTCAGAGCAACCTCAAACTCCTGGGCTTAGGCGATTCTCTTGCCTCAGCCTCCCAAGTAGCTGGGACTACAGGCGCTCACCACAATGCCTGCCTATTTTTCCGTTGCAGTTGTCATTGTTGTTTAGCAGGCCCGGTCTGGGTTCGAACTCACCAGAATGGATGTATGTGGCCAGAGCTGTAACCACTGAGCTATGGGCACCACCAAATTGCACAGTAATTTGCAATTATATAGTATTATATATATAATTATATTACATAATACTATATAATTATATTATATAATACAAACTTTATGGCCACCAAATTGCACAGTAATTTGCAGCTATATAGTATTATATATATAATTATATTACATAATACTATATAATTATATTATATAATACAAACTTTATGGTCACTATGAATATAATACATAATGTATAATATGCAGTGTATATAATATAATGCATACAATATAATGTATACTATATACTGGATAATATAATAACGAGATATATTACATAAATTCAACTGTATTTTTAAATGCTTATTATTTTCGGGGGACAAGCACCATCTAGGGACTACAGAAAAAACAATAAACTAAAAAGACAAAAATCTGTACCTTCGGCATTAACTTGTTACTGAGATAAGACACAACAAAAATAGACATATTGAGTATATTAAATGATTGACTATCATATGCTCGGGGGTGATAAATGCGGAAAAGAAAGAAGTAGATGAAAGCATTTGAGAGCGCTAGAGGGCACAGTGTTCTGTAACGCTGAAATAGTGTCATCTACAACTTTTTATGTCCCTAGGAGATATTTGGAACTGTCTGCATGAAAAGATTTCATCTGTGAGCACTGGAGGTTGACCTTGGAATAGACTAGATTCTGCATTACAAGCAAGAAATTCAGAGGTGATTGTACATTCCTATATCTGGCTGTTACAGACCCGCAGGATTTTAGCTGTTTTGTTAGGAGAGACTGTTGTAGTTGTAAGGCTGAGGATGATGTTCAAGAGGGCATCTGGATACGGAGACGCACCAGATGGAAGCATGAACTTACTCCCCGTTAACACCCAGGGTGCAAAACAAGGGCAGTCCATGGAACCACAATGTTTGTACCCCTGTAATATTCTGAAATTTAAAAACAGACATAAAAGGGGGTCCTTAAAATGAAAAGGGAAAATTGCGTTAAGGAGATAGAGCAAGGATAAATAGATGCCTATCAGAAAAAAAGAAAAAGAAAAACATATGTGGATGAGAAAGCCACACAGGTAAGTCTGGGTATCATAGGATTCTCATATAAACTGTCAGGAATGGGAAAACGTATAAGGAGAGAAGATTAATTGTTGATCGGAAGGTGCTGAGGGACGGAGAAATGGGGAGTGATGTTTAACAGGCATGAGGGAGGTTGCCTTTGGGGGCGATGAGATAGTTTGCATCCAGGGAGAGTAGACCAGTTTATAAACTTGCAGATATTCTAACATTGAACTGTTCATTTAAAAATATTTAATTTCAGGATGGCGCCTGTGGCTCAGTGGGTAGGGTGCCGGCCCCATATACTGAGGGTGGTAGGTTCAAACCCAGCCAAACTGCAACAAAAAAAAGTAGCCAGGCGTTGTGGCGTGTACCTGTAGTCCCAGCTACTCGGGAGGCTGAGGCAAGAGACTCTATAAAGTAAGACTCTGTCTCTGAAAAAAAAAAAAAATTAATTTCAGGTTATGCAGGATTTTTACTCAGTAAAAATGATTTTGGAAAAGGATATAAACACATCATTTTTTTTTTTTTTCACCCTGAACAGGTGCAATGACTTTGGACGTGGCCTAAGGCTACCAACAGAAAAGAACCAAAAAGAAGTTTCACATTGAGAACTCAAAGCAAAAGTCTGGTCTTGAAAAAGCAAGAAATAAGACATTAATAATATCATTAGGAGACCTGATTTTCAACTTAGGACAACCCAAGAACACTGAGGCAGGGATGGAGATGGAAAATATAAAGTGCTGGAGAGACAGATCGTAAAAGAATAAATTTAACAAAGTGACCCTAAGCCAGGTAGCAAGTGTTTAAAGAGGCAATTTGACTCACTAACATTTTAAAGAGTTTATTTGACCAGACGGTGATTCATGAAAGGAAAGCCTTTTATTTTTTAGTTTTTTAGGATGCATTCAGAAATGACGTAAAGAAATAATTTTATTGATTAAAGTTTGAGCAATTACCTTCTTGGGAATCTGGATAAGAAGTTCAAGATAACACAGCTATCATCCAGTTGGGTGCCTGTGACTCGGTAAGCTAAAGTTCTGTTTCTTTATAAATTCAGCACTTATAGTAAGTGAGCGTGAGTTCATTTGCTTACATAGAAACCCAGGGTGTTAAACCTACTTCAGTTTAACCACCTTAATGTTCCCCCAAAACATAAAACAGTGAACCAAAACAAACAAACAAACCAAAAAAGCAAAATAAACAAATAAGTAAAACTCAAAGAAAGGCAGCATGAAAACCAGTGTTTGAATCATAAAGTAATTCAAGGCAAAAACATCTTTTATGGAAATTTTGTAAAAGGCTCAAGACACACAAATTTATAATGTTCAAATTGATGATGGAATGTCATCCACAAAACTTGAAGAAATTAGGCAGAGCTGATGGTGACAGGAACTCTTGTGAAACCGAAATGTAGGCACTGGCCCAAAACAATATGCATATTTAAAACAAATTTCATGAAAGGTATAACTGAAGCAATAGCTAGTGAAATAGAAGATGCTGGTAAGAAATATACTTAAAGATTCACCACCAAGAGATACATAAATCAAAGCCGTAATATCAGGGCCAAGAATTGGTGAACACACGGAGGGTTTCTAGGATTTGTGTATGTATTTGAGACTTCCAACAGAATGAAAAAAAGATGACAAAGCAACATCAGTAAAAATTACCAATTATTTTCTAGAAACAAAGAAAGATGCAAAATTCGGATTGGAAGTGAAATCACCTACCAACGAAAAGTTAAATAGTGCGTGTTCTTGCTTGTACGTGGGAGCTAAAAAAAGTAGATGTCATAGAAGCAAATTGTAGAACAGAGGCTACAAGAGGCTGGAAGGGAGGAGGGGAAGAGAGAGGGGGGTGGGGGGAAGAGGGAGATTTGCTAAAAAAACAATAAATGACAGGTGTGATGTTATAGAAGGACTCTAGTTAACAGCAACATTTTGCATAGTTTTGAATAAGTAGAAGAAAGGGTATTAAATGTCCCCAAGGCAAAGAAATGGTAGATGTTGAGGCGAGGAACATGCTAATTCCCCTGATTCAATCATTATACATTGTTACGTATCAAAATATTGATACCCCATGAAAAAGTATAGTTATTTTGTGTCAATTAACAAAAAAGTATCTAGAATGTTTACTGCAACCTGATTGATAATCACCAAGCCGTGGAAGCAACCCAAGTGCCCCCCAAACCAGGAATGGATTAACAAACTGTGGTATAGTACACAGTGGAATACTATTCAGCCATGAAAAAGATGGAGCCTTTACGTCTTTTGTACTAACCTGGATGGAGGTGGAACACATTTTTCTTAGTAACGTATCTCAAGAATGGAAAAGGAAGCACCCTACGTACTCACTACTACTACGAAATCTATATGTAAACAACTACACATGGAAGAAAAACTCAACTTTAATCTAGCAAGGGAGAGGGGGAGGGAGGCGAGGGAAGGGGGAGGGAGGGCTATCAGTGGGATCTCACCTGATGTGCACAAGGTGAGGGTGTTCACAGACCCCTTGGGTGAAGGGCTCAACTATAACTTGAATTTTACCTTAGAAATGAAAACAATGTAACTTAACATTTGTAAACTCACATCAATCTGAAATTTTTTAAAAAAGGAAAAAGGATAAAGTATGCAGCACATTCAAAATAAGTAAATTTACAGAGACTGTGAAGTGAAAGTTGGGTAAAAGGAATTCATTGTGACATGTAACAAAAGAATAAGTCATTTTCATTAACTATTGTAATGTAAATGTACAAAGATACATTTCTTTAAGTTCATGTAATTCTGGAACTCCTATGTAAAGAGGAATATGAGAAATAATGACCCGTCTACAAGTTTTAAAAATATACTTTATAATTAAATTGCTATAAGTAATTAATAAACTTTCAGACTACAAAATGTTAAGCTTCCGGGTTGTAGAAAAGATTGAGTGTTAATCGTTAGTTGGGTATTCTAAGATATACATAAGTCAAGAGTATTCCAGAAATATTCAATTCATTTAGATTATCTTCCAAAAGTGTGCTACATCTAAATAATTACCGTAAAATTTAATGATTGCTGCAAAAACAATAAATATAAAATATATAGATTCAAAATAAGCCGAGGGAAAAAGAAAGTAACAATGAAAAAATGCCAAAAAAGGGAAGAATTGTAGGAATAGATTTTTTTTTTTTTGAGTCAGAGTCTCACTATGTCACCCTCGGTAGAGTGCTGTGACATCATAGCTCACAGCAACCTCAAACTCTTGGGCTTAAGTGATTCTGTTGCCTCAGCCTCCCAAGTAGCTGGGACTACAGGTGCCCACTGCAATGCCTGGCTGTTTTTTGTTTGTTTGTTTGTTTGTTTTTTGGTTGTTGTTGTTGTTGTTACAGTTGTAATTTTTGTTTTTTTAGTAGGCCCAGGCTGGGTTCAAACCCGCCAGCCTCAGTGTATTTGGCTGGGGCTATAACCACTGTGCTATGGATACTAAGCCAGGAATAGATATTTTTATTAAAAACACAAATTGAGATATTTAAAGAACGTGCTCAATATTCATTCTACTCAATACTAATATGCAACCAATTAGATTGAGTACATCTGAAAAATTAAGGAATTTGAATTCGGCTAAAACAAATACAGAAATTAAATTGATGATGCTACATGTGACCTCAAACTCATGCAAACACACTGCATATCCTGTCACAACAAAAAGAAAAATAAATGAACAAAACAGTTCTGTAATTTTCACCCAAGCTTTAACAGAGAGATAGCGTAATTCTTAAACTAGGAGTTCAATTAAACAGAAAAAAAAGTAAAATTCTCATTAACCGTTCTATGAAATTATCATTACCTGTTTGACAAGATAAATAAACCGAATACAGGAATTGCACAAAAGCCAATTACTTTAATTAAAATATTCACAACTTTAATTCAGCAGTATCCCTGAATTCATATATTTGGATATGCGACTGCTATACAGTAGGATTTATTCAAGGAATTATGAAAGAAAACTTTTTAGTCTTTTAAAAAATGACAATCACAGTTAAAATTATAGGGCATTAAAAATACATAAGAATTTCATGAGCAAGTTATGAATAAGTAAAAACCCAGTTAGCTTAATAAAAGAGATCTATCAAAAAGGTGCAAACAAATCTTCCTGTCAGTAACAAAGAAATAGGTAATTCTAGCAGCTGTCAGCTGGTTGCTTTCCCATTCCTCAGTCCCCTACCAAATACAAACAATTTCCCTGACTATCAACATGGGACCAAGATTCTCCCATTATGGACAAGGGAAGTTTGTTTGGGGTCATGTGTAAGCATATTTGGAAGCAAAGATGGTCTGCAACCACATAAAGGCCACCGAGTTCCTCTCCTGATGACAATTTTCTCCCCGATGGCATAGTCTATCTTTTTTCTTCCCACCCCCGAACAAAAATTCAGATTGTCTAATCACCAAAGTCACCTGCTTTGTATAACACCCGGTAGAAAGAAGCAGAGTATTGTTTTCTTAGCTTCCAACCCTCCTTGGATTACAAAAGATAAGCCGAAATGTTATAATTCGCTGCCTTGGCCCTAATTCCTCTTATAAAGACACCTGCAGTTTCCCATAAAGCATGAGCTTCTTTGCTGTATACATAATCTTAACATTGACCATGCCCGTTATTGGAGGTCTTCAGCTGGTGGGCATCAAAATTACCAATGAAGAGTATTCGAGCTTGGATGATTTCTTTATTGTCCTATACTGAGCTTCAGGAGGTTGTAACCCAACACAATATGAGGCAGACAAATTTGCGGGCCCTAATTGGAAAAGGAAACAAAACAAGCTATTTATTAGAAGATGAATCAAAGACCTAAGGGTGACAGAAAGTTCACCTTGATTTCTAGGGGAAAAAGTAGTGTCATATTTTATGACTTGAGGTAGCAAAGGATTTCTTGCACAAGGACACAAGTCTAACCATCACCACAAAGGCTCGGTTGGTAAATTCAATTTCTGTGCAATCAAGAAGATTTAAAAAGTCAGCATACATTTAAAAACAAACACGGGGCAGGCATGACAACTCACACCAGTAATCCCAGCACGCTGAGAGGCCGAGGCAGGTGGATTGCTTGAGCTCAGGAGTTCAAGACCAGCCTCATCAAAAGCCAGACCTGGTCTCTTCTAAAATAGAAGAGATGCACATTTTTTTGAGTTCCCTCCATAGCTGTTAAAATTCTAAGAGTCTTTTCTAAAATAGAAAAACTAGCCAGGCATTGTGGCAGGTGCCTGTAGTCCCAGCTATTCGGGAGGCTGAGATAGGAGGATGGCTTGAGCCCAGGAGTTTGAGGTTACTGTGAGGTATGGCCCTGGCACTCTAGTCAGGATGGCACAGTAAAAAAAAGAAAGAAAGAAAGAAAGAAAGAAAGGAAGGAAGGAAGGAAGGAAGGAAGGAAGGAAGGAAGGAAGGAAGGAAGGGAGGGAGGGAAAAAATTAAAAACACACGCACAAATCTAGTAAAGATATTTAACATCCACCTTGCAAACTAAAACAGCATATTCAGTTGTTAGAATGTGTAATGTGCAGAGATGGCTAAGACAAATGATAATAACCCCAGATAAATATGGTTAAAAATCAACGAAGCAGCAATTGAGAGAACAGGGAATACTTCCACTTGGCACAAAGACGTTCGTTGATTCTCAACCTGTTTTAGCGAATTACAGACTGCATTAACATGGCCATCTCATCACCGATGCAAAATAACAGCAAAACTCAGAAGTCTGCCTATACCAAACACTGGTTACCATTTGGAGAAGAATTTCTTTCTCAAAATGCGGAGAGAAAGAAAAATTCTTGTGACCCATTAGAGAATAATTGAGCAATACCTAGCTGATTTTCCATGGGTACGTCTTAAATCTCTCCCACATATGCATGGATAGCTGCTGAGGACAACCAGCCATGTCAGCGTAGCTCTGCTTGCAATGTTTGTAGGAAACCACAGGAAGAGAAACATATAAAGAGGGCCGTACTCATTGCATTAAAAAAGAAAAAGTGGCACTTAAAAGCAAAGTATGACTCAATAGTTTAGTGAACCAATTGAAAAAGACACACAGATATCATAGAATATAACATGCAGAAGGAGATTAATGGTGAATGAATTAATTATAATTTATATATCTAATTATATGTGTAGTTTATAATTAATTGTACATTATATAATTAATTAATTTAATTAATTAATTAATAAGCAATTTGTTGTGACATTTAACAAAAGAATAAATCATTTTCATTAATTATTTTGATGTAAACTTACAGTCAAAGATACATTTCTGTAAGTTCATGTAATTCTGGAATTCCTATGTAAAGAGGAATATGAGAAATAATGACCTATTATCTATCTGGATTATCTATAGGTTGTTTCCATATCCTGTAATCTCTCATATATATGTATATATATATATAATATATATATACATATATATATTTACAAAGCTTGCTATTTATATATATATCAACATATATTACCTATATACATATATTATACATATATGTATAATATATTTATTATATTATGTATAATATATACATATTATACATATATATTATGTATATTACGTATATGTATATATTACATATATAATATATATTACATTGTATAGCAGGGCTGTTAAAAATTCTGTGTTCAAGATTAACGATCCCAGTAGGGCAAGCTGTATTTTTTCCAGTTAAAAAAAAAAAAAGCAGAATAGGATGAGGTAATTGTTTACAGAGACCTTCCAATTCTTTTTTTCCCCATTTAAAAAATCAACTAGAAAGGAAAATACAAAGGAAGAAGAGAGAGGGAAAGTAAAACAAGACAGTTGGAATTAGACAGAAATTAATGAGTATATTCTCTGGTGTCTGTGATAAACCATATTTGGTTTTTCTGTGCCTGGTTCGAAAGTAAGGCAGTCAACGCAGGGTGTGTGACATTATGAGGTTATGGTTGAGTTTAGGGCAGAGCCCTCAGCACGGTGCTAAGACCAGCAGGGGAGGCAGAAATTTTTGAGTTCTCTCTGTAGCTGTTAAAATTCTAAGGAAACAGAATCAATGGTGTTGCTGATTGATTTTCGTTTGAAGATCCAGATCTTGAATCACTTCCTTTACCACCATAATTATCCCTGATCTAATTTGATTGATGAAAGACAAAATATCTCTAAGGCTTGCTAGGTAATTACAGCTGCAATGGATTTAAAATATACAAATGAAAATACATTTAGGAGGAAATGGTTTGGAAAAGGCTGTTGGTAAAATGTGAGTGGAGGTCCAAGTAATAATCTTTATTCTAGGAAGGACACGAGAAAAGAAAAAAAGAAAGAAAAAACAAAAAATTAAGATCTTAAGATGATGAAGGGAAAACGTATTTCACAGTAAAGGGTATAAAAATAATTTAAAACTCTATAATGATCTCAGAAATGAAAGATGCATTATGAGCTGTGGAGTAAAGTCAGACATTGAAATCACTGCTGGTTGAGTGCTATTAGTATCTTTGACAATAAACCATTAGTTGTTGTAAAAAAAAAAAGTGCTATAAAGTCTAGCTTAGAGAAAGGTTACAAAATATACCATAAATTTTGTTTATACATAAATATGTGTCTTGCCCATTAAAAAATAATAGCAGCCTAAGTTGGAAATAATACAAGTAATGAAACCATGATTTGTTACTATTAAATATGATTCTTTTCTACTATATTTGGGGTTTCTGGATGAATTGGCTGGAGAATCTGTCTGCAAGAAAGGGATCATCTGAATTGCTTTAATTTTCTGTCGTAGAATATAACAAACGTGTATGAAATCAGAGATAGCTAATAGGTTGTTTCCACACCCCACGTTGAGGTGCAATAAACAATTAAGTGCAAACATCTTTATGACAAAATGATTTTTTTCTTCTGATAAGGGAATATGGCACACCTGCTTGGTTCGGGACACAACTACAATAGTGACTCTTCCTAAGAAATGAAAACATTATAACCTAATTCTTTGTACCCTCATATTTATCTGAAATTCAAAAAAAAATGTTCAAAACAAAGAGAAATTAGAGATAATAATATGGTGAAATACCATGGACCACCCAGCTTCAATAATCAGAAGTTTCTTGGACATTTTAAATTATTACTTTATTATTATTATTACTATTGTTATTACTATTATTATTATTTCAACTGTTTATTCTAGTTCCACATTTTTCTAGCACTGAATCATTTGAAGCAAAGTCCAACAATAGCATGATTTCATCTGTAGACAGGTCATCTGCTGATAGTCCAGCCTTATGTCTAATAGATAGTTGCTCTGTGTTGAAACCACCCCAGCACCATGATCATAGGGAAACAGCTACAACCCCCTTTTGAAGAAGATATGTATGAGATTCATTGACTTAGATAATGACACTTGTACCATGGAAACTCAGCCCATCATGATCTGCAGATGACTGACCTGCTGGTTTTATTTCTAAGCTCTTTCTTGAATGGCAGTACTTCTAAAATTTTATCCTTTTTCAAGGACAACTCCCTTCCAATGCTCCAGTGACGGGGGGTGGGGGACCATGTAGCAACACCTAACTCCTTTGCCATTGTTCTCCTGGTATTACTGTTTAGCATGCACCTTAAAAAAAAATCTAGATGCAGCAGAATCATACTATAATAATGTAGTAAGCATACACGCAGATTAAGAAAGCCATCATTTCCTGCATGCACTGTGAACAGATAGGGTTTGATTTAGGGAGCAGACGAGATAGCCTCTTTGGTTAAAGAAAACCCAAAGAGCATGACTGAGTGTGGAGGTTTCCAGGCTGGTGGGAGACATTCTGTTTGGCATCTGGTCTTGAAGGCATTGAGAATCAAGGACGTTTGCCCAAATCAGTTGCCTAAAGAAATACAGGGAGAGATTTGTCAAAGGATGCAAAACTATAAGTAGATAGGGGGGATAAATTCTGTTCTGTACTGACATAGGATGACGATAGTGAAAAATAATACATGATCTTGTTTCAAATAGCTAGAAAGCTACTGAATGTTTTTAACACCCCCAAAATGGTAAATGTCTTAGATTATGGATACATTAATTATCCTGATTTGATCACTGCATAGAAATAGAAATATAACAGTGTACCCCCCAAATAATGTACAATTATTCCATGCCAATTTTAAAAAACTAAGAAATAAATAGAAAGATAGACAGCCATTACTTTTCCTTGAAATTTTGCATTTTCACATGTAATTTTCATTTTAGCCCAACTGTTTGGTCGTTTTACTGTGTCACCTTTTATATATGAATGGACGTAGGGATAGAATAACTCCTTTAAAGGGTTCAAGTCTCCATTTGCGAATCCAGGCAATTATTTTATTTTTTAAAATTTCAGGTTAATGTAAGGGTCCAAACAAACAGGCCTCGATATTTGAATTTGTTAGGTAGAGTCCACCTTGTAATTGGGTCCCTCACCCAAGAGTTGTGCCCCACAGGTATGTGTTGTGCCCATTAAGTGGAAGTACACCAACCCCTCTCCCCTCTTTTTCTTCATTTATTCCCTTTCCCCTCAACTTAAGTTGAATTAACTTTTTGTTTTTGTTTTTTTAATTTCATACTAATATGAGGGTGCAATTTTTTAGGTTACATTGTTTTCATTTCTAAGGTTCAAGTTGTAGTTGAGCCCTTCACCCAGGGGGTGTGCCAAACGCCCTCACATTGTGCACATAAGGTGAGAATCCACCAATCACACTCCCTCCTCACCCTCCACTCCCCTCCCTCTTGTTAGAAATACTTAACGTTTTTTTCTTTCATGTGGGCATGTAGTTGTTTACATATTAGTTTCATATTAGTACTTAGTATGTTGGAGACTTTTTTCTGTTCTTGTGACACTTTACTAAGAAGAACGTATTTCAACTCCATCCAGGTTAATACAAAAGCTGTAAAGTCTCCATATTTTCTGGTGGCTGAATAGTATTCCATGGTCTACACATACCACAGTTTGTTAATCCATTCCTGGGTTGATGGACACTTGAGTTGCCTCCACGTCTTAGCAATTATGAATTAAGCTGCAATAAACATTCTAGTGTAAATGCCCTTGTAGTAAAATCATGTTTGTTTGTTTGTTTTTCTTTTGAGTATATAACTAGTCATGGGATTGTGGGGTCAGATGGAAAGTCAAATTTCAGATCTGTAATTGCCGTGAGGAATTTGATGCTGTGAACTAGGTCAACACACTTGAAGTTCTCCACTTTGGGCACTAGGGGGCATAAGACTAGGGAGATTGATAGGCTCCCACAGGAGAGGGAGATGGATACCGGGCTTTGGCTGGGAAACTGGAAAGGGAAGAGACAGAGCCTGTAGTTCAGAAGGAATTATGCAAGGGTGGAAGATGCCACGGTCAAGGTAGGACCTTAGAATTAGAAAGGAGAAATGTTGTTTGCATTGTTCCAAGAAAAGTTTGCCAACATACCACCAAAGTGGGGAAAAATAACAGCGTTGTTACCATTGCCTTTCATTATGAATTTATAATTTTGGTATTCTTGTATCAAGCTAAATAATAATCAGCTTTAAGCAAATAAATCATGACCATTTTGTTGAAGGAAAATATTTTTTGTCTGGATGGGTCCTTTCTCCCTCCCTCCCTTTCTTCCTTCCCTCCCTCCTGCCTCCTTCATTCATTCCTTCCATCCCTCATTCTATCCATCTTTCTTTCCTTCCTCCAGTCCCTCATTCTTCCTCCCCACTCTTCCCATTATTTTTGTTTTTATTTTGTGAGACACTAATGCATAAAGGGAATTCAAAGAAGTGCAAACATTACAAAGTAAAGATGTTGAAAGGTGGAAAGTCCCTGGGTGCATAAATCTAATTACTTTCATGGATTACTTCAATATGGAAGGAAGAAAAAGCAAAAGGAAATCCAGACCCAGTGCCTCCCAGAAGATTCAGTTTAGGTACATTAATATTTCAAGGTATGTCTTTTATGGAGTGAGATGTGAACAAGGGTATTTATGTCACCTGCTGTTTATTAACACATGATAGGTTGCTTACCCTGTGTCTTGGAAAGAAATCAACCAGGATGCTTTTTCACAACTCAGAGCCCATGAACAGAATTTTAAATTCTTCCTGTAGAATGCCAAAGCCTAGGCAGGCTCCTTTCTTTAGATAATAATAATAATATGAAGAAGAAGAAGAAGAAGAAGAAGAAGAAGAAGAAGAAGAAGAAGAAGAAGAAGAAGAAGAAACAGCTCTCTACATAGTATGTTAATAGGCTCCTTTCGTTAGATAATAATAATAATACAAAGAAGAAGAAGAAGAAGAAGAAGAAGAAGAGGAGGAGGAGGAGGAGGAGGAGGAGGAGGAGGAGGAGGAGGAAAAGAAGAAGAAGAAGAAGAAGAAGAAGCTCTCTACATAGTGTGTTAACAGGCTCCTTTCTTTAGATAATAATAATAATAATACAAAGAAGAAGAAGAAGAAGAAGAAGAAGAAGAAGAAGAAGAAGAAGAAGAAGAAGAAGAAGAAGAAGAAGAAGAAGGAGAAGAGGGAGGAGGAGGAGGAGGAGGAGGAGGAGGAGGAGAGAAGAGGAGAAGGAGGAGGAGGAAAAGAAGAAGAAGAAGAAGAAGGAGGAGGAGGAGGAGGAGGAGAAGAGAAGAGGAGGAGGAGGAGGAAAAGAAGAAGAAGAAGAAGAAGAAGAAGAAGAAGAAGAAGAAGAAGAAGAAGAAGAAGAAGAGGAGAAGAGGCGGAGGAGGAGGAGGAAAAGAAGAAGAAGAAGAAGAAGGAGGAGGAGGAGGAGGAGGAGGAGGAGGAGAAGGAGAGAAGAGGAGAAGGAGGAGGAGGAAAAGAAGAAGAAGAAGAAGAAGAAGAAGAAGAAGAAGAAGAAGAAGAAGAAGAGGAGGAGGAGAAGAGGCGGAGGAGGAGGAGGAAAAGAAGGAGGAGGAGGAGGAAAAGAAGAAGAAGAAGAAGAAGAAGAAGAAGAAGAAGAAGAAGAGAAGAGGCGGAGGAGGAGGAGGAAAAGAAGAAGAAGAAGAAGAAGAAGAAGAAGAAGCAGCACTCTACATAGTGTGTTAACTTACCATAACACTTTTATGAAAAAAGCAGCAAAATGTGCGAATTTTAGATTAGAAAACTGATTCACATCTCAAGTTGGTTTGAATCAACTAATTTTTAACAAATACTCAGTGACCAGGTGGAGATGCATAACCAAAATTATTTTTTACACGCTGGAGAGGGCATTTTAAAAAAAATTTGGATTATACTCAATTATTCTTCTCATGCTGGAAAACTGTCATTGAAATAATTGTCAATTCTTTGTTTTCTGTCCTCTATCTGTAAAACTCTAATTAAAAAGAGCTTAGTTAAGACTTTCTGCTATTGTGTACAAATTGCAAGTTAATTAGGCAAAAGGGGACTTCTCACATCAAATGAGATGCAAATGCAATGGTTTTCATTAGTTGGGACAGGGTTTAGAATGTCTGATAGGGATTAATTCTGGTGGGACCACCATCCCTCAGTGCAATGGCAAAAGCACAAAAGATATTCTGTAGGCATTGTCTTCACCAAGTTGTCAGTCTCCACTTAATTTTACAGAGTATCCAGCAGGGCCACGAGCCCTGGCTGTCACCTGTAATTACTACACTATGAGAGCTCAACGCGGGAGGATCCCTTGAGGTTAGAAGTTTGTTGAAGACAGCTTGGGTAACGCAGTAAGCCCCTGTCTTTAGAAAAAAACATATTGAAATAGAATTAAACATTGAAAACTCAGAACACTGTCTGAGTTTGCAGTCTAAGGAAATTTGGGTTTATCATCAAGAGAGGCTTAAACTTGAACATGCACAAAAACCAGACAATAATTCTGTTAAAATGTAGATTCCAGCTCAGCAGAGGTATGGGCCAGAGATTGTACAATTCTCACAAGGTCGAAGGGCTGCCGTTGCCACCCCGTCTAAGGACCACACTCGGAGTCACAAGATTCTATGGGAAAACATCCTCATTTCATGCTGGAGGGATAGAAATTCATGGTTCATGGGCAGCTGATGTATGAAGTCCTTTGTTAACTGGCTACCGATTGTCCCTATATTGTTTGAGAGCTGACCTTACGAGTCCAACTTTCAGATATTAATGAGTCTTCTCACTGTGATTAAAGCAAAGTGGACATACATGGTGAAGATTACATAAGTTAAAGATAGACATGTATTTATATTATACAATACATGCATATACACATATAGGTGTGTGTGTGTCTCTCACAATATATTATAAGAAATACTTATGTGTTACAATTGACCTTGGAACACAATATGGGTTGGAACCATGCAAGTCTACTTCACCATGGATTTTCAGAGACAGCATGAGCTAGCACCACCCTCTTCTTCCTCCCCACCCTCCTCAGTGCAAACATGCAGAAGAAAAGACCTTTATAATGACCCACTTCCACTGTATGAATGGTAAATGCATTTTTTCTTTCTTACAGCTTCTTAATAACGTGATCTTTTCTGTAGGCAATGTTATTGTACCAACACCGTAGAGAGTGTATGTAACGAACAAAACACATGTTACTCGAACATTTTCGCTACTCATAAGGTGTCCACTCAACAGTAGGCTACTTTAGTGGCTAAGTTTTGGAGACGTTAAAAGTTAAATGTGGATTTTTGACTGCACAGGTGGTTGTTTACCGTAATCTGTGTGTTGTTCAAAGGCCAACTTCATATAATTTGTATTATGTAGACATTATATATGTCTATCATATAGATTTTGTATATCTATTATATATTTATCCTATATCTCTCTTATAGATATATATCTCTTATGTAGATATGATATATATCTATTATATACATGTTATGTATCTATTATATAGATATGATACATATCTATTGTATAGATATTATATACATCTATTGTACAGATATAATATACATCTATTATACAGATATTTTATATATCTATTATTTAAATGTTATATATCTATTATGTAGATATTTTATATATCTATTATGTAGATATATATCTGTTATATGGATATTATACTTATCTATTATATAGATAATATGAAAATCTATTACATAGATATTATACATATCTATTATATAGACATTATATATCTATCATATAGGCATTATATATCTATTACATAGATACTGTATATTTATCATATAGATATCATATATCTATTAGAGACATATTATATATCTATTATATAGATATTATATGTCAATTATATAGATATCATATATACATTCATGTTATTATATGTATACATTATATAAACACACATATATGTTATACATTTACTTACATATATTCTATGCATACATGTATAAATGCATTCATATATTTGTGTGTAAACATACACCACAATATGTTACGATACATGAATACGTGTTGTTATCTATTATTTACCTTATATATTCTCTCTCTTTCTCCATCTCTCATCTATCTACTTGTGGAATGAGGAATAGGTTATTACAGATGCATTGTCATCTTTTTTTTTTTTTTTGAGACAGAGTCTCACTATGTCACCCTGGGTTGAGTGCCGTGGTGTCACAGCTCATAGCAACCTCAATCTCTTGGGCTTAAGAGATTCTCTTGCCTCAGCTTCCCAAGTAGCTGGGACTACAGGCGCCTGCCACAACAATGCCCAGCTATTTTTTGTTGCAGTTGTCATTGTTTTTTAGCTGGCCCAGTGGGGTTTGAATCTGCCAGCCTCAGTGTATGTGGCTGGTGCTATAACCACTGTGCTACGGGTGTTGAGCTGTGCTCCATTTTTCTTTAACCTCTTCCTTTCTCTTCTGTTTGTCTTGAGGTATGTCCTTATAGGCCACTTAATCTTGAATGACACTAATTCCCTTTACCTACAAAGAGAAAAAAAAAATGTGATTCTGAACCCTTGGCTTCGCTTTTCTAATAGTTGTTACTGCCTTGTATTTCTGTAATAAGATTATCAGTACTTTTCTGTCTGATCCATCGTAGCTGCTAAGAGACAAGATGGTGGCTCCCAGTCATTTTGTCCAGACATACTAATGCAGAACGTGCATTAACATTTCATTTTCAAGCGAGATGTTTCTGGCACCAGCTTTACCTCCCACAGGTAACTGTAGCTTCTCGGCTGAAATGAGCAATGTGTTACTCTTTTCACACATCCCCAAACAACGATGAAATACAGATGCCAAATCCTCCAGCTTGACTCAAGAAAACGCATTTTAACACTGGGTGTTTTAAAAACTGGGCAGCTACTATTAATATCTTTGCTATCTTTGAACCCCAGATCCTTGTTTCAAGAAATGGCAAGGATCTACTTTCTTGAAGCACTCAGTTCTAAAAATCTAGGAACCATACACTTTGAAATGAAATCTTCTATAGTGATGCTAACTTTGTACCCTACATTTTTGGTGATCCGGATGGCTTCACGCTACTAATCGGTTACCTCCTAAGTGCAGGTGGTTGGATTCCTCCACAGCTGTCCTCCAAAGAGTGGAGAAAGCAGTTGTAGCCAAGTGCAATCCCTACCAGACACTCCCTGGTGACTTGTTTCTGTTTCAAATAAGGCAAAGTTCATTCAAGATGGTTTCCCTCCTTCTCAGACATTTTCATAAACTCAACATATGCAGTTATTTCTGTCCATAACCATTGCAGGATAATACCTGGTGTGATCTCTGTGGCTCTTGGAGATACAACCTCCTCGGAGCACCATAACATTTGAGTTCATGAAACTGAAGTCAGTTGAGTTTGTGAAATGGTCCAGCAAGCCCTCAGATCAAGACATGGACTTTATAACAACCACAGAAGGCTCAGTCTTATCTGGGCATTATTGACCAATCATCCTTGTCCATCTTGGGTGTAGGGACATTTATTCTCATGTCTACCACTGTATATTTCTTGAGCATTTTCCTGTTCTTGAAGTGACTACTTCTGTGAGATGAATTTCCTCCCACCGCTGTAGAACAGCTAATTCACAGCAGTGTAGACTTTGATGTTGTATATGGCATCTCAGGACTGCAAATCCAAGTATTTCAGGGACCAAGGAAGCATTGCAGAATCAGTGTCTTAGGATGGCTGTAGCAAATAGGCAGACATTGAGTGGTGCACAATTCAGAGAAATTTATTCTCTCACAGTTCTGGAGGGGAGAAATCTGAAATCCAGGTGGTCGTAGGGCCCCGCTGCTTATAAAAGACTTTACGGGGTGATCCTTCCAGCTCCTTCCAGATTTGGGAGCCTCCAGGCACCCCTCAGCTTGTGGACACATTATTCCAATCTCTGGGCCCATCTTCACAGGGACTTCTATGACAGACACTCTGTTCCCCTTTTCATCTCCAGTCACCGTCATCAGATTTGGGGCACTCCAAGATAATCCGGGATGATCTCATCTTGAGATCTTGACTTAACATCTGCAAAAATCTTTTTGCAAATAAGCTCATCTTCACTCATATTCTGGAGGGTAGGGCATGGGTATATCATTTTGAAGGACACAATTCTACACAGTGTAGTCATTTCTGTCACCTTCTCTTGACTGAACCTGCCATGTGGCTGTCCAGACTCCACAGAGGAGGGATTCAATACCACTTTGTGATAGGATGTAACAAAAGTCACATTAGAGATAATAATCTATAGGGTAGATGTATATGGCCTATACAACATGACCTGCCACAGCTGTGATCATTTCAATACTTGACCTTTGTCAAAGTCAAGTCCACTGGCATGATCTGCTAATAAATGGTATGGAGTTTGCTTTTTTTTGAATGCTTGCATTCCCCAAAGCTCATGTGTTGTAATCTTCAGCAATAATGTGATATTGAGAGGTGTGTCCTTTGGGAGGGCATGATGTCATGAGGGTGCAGCCCCATCAATGGGATTAGTGCCCTTATAAAGGGACCCCAGAGAGCCTCTCCCCTCCCACCATGTGAGGACACAGTGAGAAGGCGCCCTCGATGAACTAGGAGCTGAGTCCCCACCACTCACAGCATCTGCCACACCAGGACCTTCAGCCTCCAGGACTGTGAGCAGTAAAGGTCTGTTGTTTATAAGCCACAGTGTCCTTATAAAAGGAACCCCAGAGCTCTCCGTTGCCTCTTCCACCATGAGAGGACACAGAAAGAAGGCTCCATCTGTGAACCAGGAAATGAGTCCCCACCACTCACAGCATCTGCCACGCCAGGATTTCCAACCTCCAGAACTCTGAGCAATAATGTCTATTGTTTCTAAGTCACCCACTGTATTGTTTCTCAGTCACTGTAGTATTTTGTTATACCAGCTCAGATGGACAAAGATACAGCTACTTCTTCTTTTCCTTAAGTTTCACATCTCCTGACTACTTTCTGAGCTGGGAGAAATTGTGGTTGCTTGCATTGTTTTGGGCTCTCCTGTGGTTGGAGATAAAATTATTGTGGTGGCTTTTCAACATGCTGTGTTTCCTAATATAAGTGTTTCATTGTAGCTGCTAATGAATGCTTCTGATTCTTAGCTATAATGTGCATCCCGTCACACTAAGATACTCAGCATCATGATAGGTAAAATATAATCACACACACATCTATCCATCTTATTTGTATGTATAAATATGTTTGCATACAGAGAGAGAGGGAGAATCTATCCATTTGTTTTCAAAAACAAAATGAGACATTGACAATATTTTCCCCAGATAGGTTTCCCTTGAAGTGATTCTTTCTGCATTTTTAATGTGTTTGTTTCTATGCTGACGTGGAGAATTTGACAGAGTGTAATTGACTGGAAGATTATTGTCACATTTTAATAATATGTCAGACAGAGCTTACACAGTCCATCCAATGGTCGCAACACCCACTTACAAGAGAAAATAATCCCCTGTGAAAACAAACCCATCTTGAGAAAACTCTCTCTTGCAAGCTGTCTGCAGTCAAATTGGTTTTATGTGAGCAGAGATAAACATGGTCGGCCTTGTACTAAGGCTAGTTCCACCTGAGCTGTTCCCAGACCCCAGCCCTTGTCTTGAACAGCCTAACAAATATTGGAATGAGAGGGGATGGTCCTCTATCAGAATGCAGATGTCTCTAGAGGATATTAACTACAAGATGTGCTGATTTTCACATTTGCTTCTATTTTCTCAGGCAGTAGAGATCAGGGGATTTTCTGGTCCACCTCACTGTTCTCAAATGGTTGTCTTTTGGTTGGACATTCAATTTATGGCTGGGATAAGTGTATACAGGTGTCTTTGGGGAGGTCCCTCTGGTTTTCACAGAGACAGGTGAAGCACACCTTCTTTGCTGTGTAAATTAATTCCTGACGTGTGAGGTGTGCACCTGCCCAAATCTTTGAGCATTCATTTGTCCCTCACACGAGGGCACAAGGTGTCATGAGCAAACAAAATTCTTCTTGTTCAAATCCCTAGAGGATTGGAATTCTGAAATCAGAATGTCAGTAGGGCTGGCTTCTTCGGGAGTTTTTTTTTTTTTTTTTTTTTGGGGGGGGATCCAATCCAGGCCTCCACAATTTGTACCAATCCTTACTGCATTCTAACACTGATCTCAGCCTCGAGCCTCTCGTGGGGTTCCTGTCAAGGTGCACATTTTTATGTAGACATGGAGCCCTGTTCCATTATAGAACAACCCTACTGTGGTCTAGACCTCATCTTAACCCAATTAATTACATCAGCAAAGATCCTATTTTCAAATCAGGTCACATTCACAGGTGCTTGGATATGTCTTTTGGGGGCACCATTCAACCTGTAGCAGCCTCCTGCCAGCTTCTTGCAAACAACAGGTGTGGGAGATAGATAGCTTCACTTCTCAGCAGGGCACCCTACAAGAATCCTAAGGTATCCAGGGGAACGCCTTCAGAAGGACAATCCCTGGGGGTTCATTAAACCCAGGGCATAAGCGTTCAAGAGCCAACAGATGGGAGTGATTCAACTCTACGTAGTTAGATAAGGAAACCTGGTTTACCTACCCTGCAGGGATAGAACTGGCTTCTCCCACCCTCTTTCTAAATACACCATGAGCCGTTTGGTCCCTTACCAACCCCCTGCCACTTGATTGGGTTGCCAAGCCCCTCTCTCCATCCAATCTTTCTGAGGACTTAGGGTTTTTTCCGTCCTACCTTTTGCTCATGCATCTTTGTTGGAAATCAATAAAAAGCCTTCTGAAGAGGCCAGAGATGGGCTGAATTTTCTCGGTTTAATGTAAGCCTTAATGAGTTAACGTAAGCCTTCTCCAGACATCCTCAGAAATGATGTTCTAAACTGGCATGAGTTATTTTCAGGGACGTTGTCACGGCTAGCTTGCAAACCAGATGCAGGTTTGCACGCAAAGGTCCCCAACCAACAGGGGTGTTACATATTTGTCTAACACAGCTTGGTAGCCTTACTGGGATAGCTTCATCAGAGGTTCTGATCAGGGAGTTGGCTTTGGAGAGGATAAGGGAAGGCAGAAAAACCACTGTCCTTGATCTGGGAACACACACATCTCAGCACCCAGCGGAGAAGCAACGTGCCCGTTTAATATTTAAAATCCAGAATGGCTCCTGGGGCCAGTTGGGGTTTTACCTGTATTCCCCCAAGTATGGACTGCATTTTTACTCTGGGAATTTCTGTGTTCTTTTCTTTTTTTCTTTTTTTATTTATTGTTGGGGATTCATTGAGGATAAAAAGAACCAGGTTACACTGATTGCATTTGTTAGGTAAAGTCCCTCTTATAATTGTGTCCCTCCCCCAAAAGGTGTGTCACACACCATGATTCCCCACCCTCCTTCCTTCCCTCTCTCTGCTCTTCCCTTCCCCCACCTCCCACCGTGTACTAGGTCATTAATTGTCCTCATATCAAAATTGAGTACACAGAATTCTTTCTTCTCCATTCTTGTGATGCTTTACTGAGAATAATGTGCTCCACTTCCATCCAGGTTAATACAAAGGCTGTAAAGTCTCCATATTTTTTAATGGCTGAATAGTATTCCATGGTGTACATATACTTTTATACAATGTGTAATTGGTACATGCATCATCTCAAACATGAACATCTATCTTCTTGTATTTATATTGAGAATATTCCTATTCTTCTCTACTGGCTTTTTCTGAATGATATAATACATTATGAACCATACCGTCCTCACTCTAAAGTTAATACAGAACCCTAGAACAACTTCTTCCTATCCATTTGGGTTTTGTTTTTTTTCCTTTTGAAACAGAGTCTCATTATGTTGCCCTTGATAGAGTGCTGTTACATCATAGCTCACAGCAACCTCCAACTCTTGGGCTTAAGTGATTTCCTTGCCTCAGACTCCCAAGTAGCTGGAACTACAGGTGCCCGCCACAACACCCAGCTATTTTTGTTGTTGTTGTTGCTGGCCTGGGCTGGATTTGAACCTGCCAGCCTCAGGGCATGTGGCCAGCGCCATAAACACTGTGCTGCAGGCGCCAAGCCCCAGTTCGGTTTTTGTATCCATTAGCCGACCAGTCTTCACCCCTCTACACCCAAACCCTTCCCAGACACAGGCCTTTATCATTCTACTCTGTACCTCGTAAAATCTACTTTCTCAGCTCCCCCGTATGAGTGAAAACCTGGGATGTTTCTCTTTCTGTGTGTGGCTTATGTCATTTAGCATAATAAGATTTTTTTTTTTCCCCCAAACAAAAAATTTGGTACAAAATATCCAGAAAAGATTTCACATTTAAATTTAAAACAATAAGCGCTCGGATAAAGAAATTGTGTACAATGTACATGTGGACTTTAGTGCCAGCATTGAAAAGGATTCATAAAAGAGACATGTGGAAAAAAAAAATTAAGTTGTACTTGATCCTGTGGTTGAAGCTCAGATTAATTCTGTCTACAGAGAGGATCCAGCTTGGTGGTTTGGGATCAGTAATAAATCTCTTAGATCCTCATTTCCTGATGAAAGGGGCAGGTCTGCAGTTTAAATATTTGGCAATGTAAGAAACTAAATATAATACAGCTCACGGAACAGGGCTTCTCTCAGTTTAATTATACGAACGTCAAAAAGATAGAAAAGAGATATGTGCAACGGAATTCAGCGCTGGGACTGTGTGGTTGAGTGAAAACCTACGTTCACGTTTATTCTAGAACATTGAGATTGGAACACAAGCTTGTTCCTGGAAAGGCACGGGAAGCGAATGTTGCTGTTTAGCAGAGATGATGCAGGGACATTCACAATATCACTATTCCTCTGAGTGTGTCTATTTTAAAACTTTTGTCCCTTTTTCTTAATTGTCTGTATCATGGCTATGCATTACGTTTTTGTAAAATATAAATTTGGGTTCATTATTTTAAGAATAGTGCCTGACATGCAGTGATCTCCTCTTCCAAGCAACCTTACTCAACCACGACCAAGTCTCTACCATGGGGCTTTGCATAATCCAACAATTTCAATCTGTCAATAACCTCAGTTTTTTCTACCTTACTCTATGCCATTTCACCACTTCATATTTTTCCCGTTTACTTCCTTTGGTAACTCGATTCTAACAAATTTCAGTCCCCCTTGATAGAATTATGGCTCACGAGAAAAGCAATTCAAAGGAAATAAAAGATTTTCTTTCAGGAATAACATGTTGGACTATAGTTACAGCCAATGTTGTCAAGAAGCCATTCTCTGTATGTTACAAAAATAAATCATAAAAAAAGAGGAATTAAAACAAAAAAGAAGAGAACCTAAATTTATGGGTGTAAATACAAATGCATGCCCCTCTCTCATTACCTGGGACTGATAATTAATTATTAATTAATCAGAGATGGGGAAAGAGACCTATGACAGCTCATTACACCCTGAAGAGGAAGCTCTGTGGACTGGGCACAGTGGCTTACACCTGTAATTCACACTCTGGGAGTCCGAGGCAGGTGGATTTCTAGAGCTCAGAAGTTGGAAACCAGCCTGAGCCAGAACAAGACCCTCATCTCTAAAAATAGCCGGGCATTGTGGTGGGCACCTATCGTCCCAGCTACTGGGATGGATCACTTGACCCCAAGAGTTTGAGATTGCTGTGAGCTATGATGTCACAGCACTCTACCGGGTGTAACAAAGTCAGATTCAGTCTCAAAAAAAAAAAAAAAAAAAAAAAAATTACACTTGCTGGTTTTCGACTACATATCCCAATTGCCTTCCACCTTCTCTGATGCCATATTTAGCCTAACCGAGAAAAAAACAAAAACAAAAACAAAAAAACACTGGATAAATTCAGACCCTTTAGTGTAGAATGGAGTTGCTTCCTCCCCTGTACAAAATTCATCTCTAACAGGAATTGTGATGCTGTGTGGAGCCAGAGCTTCAAGTCAGCTACTGAGTGAGACATGACCTTCAAAAAGTACACATTTCACAAATCACACATTGGCCGAAATCCCTGAATAATAATCAGAAAAGGCAGCATTGTGTGGAAAGCCTTCGTGATTAGAAAACAGTAGATATTTTTTAGAGAGCTTTGCACATTGCTATAACCATCAATGACCATGCAGATATCTGAAGGCATCTATTAAATACATTAAATTATTTTATTTCCTTAAACAATACAGAGTTTTGGAATTTTCCTTTTTGCCTGTTTGTTTTTGCTTTAATTGGTGCATGGCTAAAGATACCTTACCTCAGATTTGACATGCGCATTACGTATGGTGCACGGAGCAAGGTTGCACGTTAAGTATTTGGTGATCTAAGAAACTAAATATATTACAGCTCTCAGAGAAAGGCTTGTCTCAGTTAAATGGTGTTTTGCCTTGCACAACAGCAAATGCAGATAATTTGTTTTTGCATCTTTGTATTGAAATGAAGCTTAAAGACATTGCTTAGACGTGGCTGAGTTCCTCTGCTTTAAACTTAGATCCTGGCAAGAATCATCTAGGAAAGAGAAAAATGTGGGAAATGATTTTTAATTAATTGGGCAATTCCCAATTACATCTGTGACACATGTATTCATTCTGTACAAGGTTGAGACAGGCAATCTTGGGATAATTTTCAACTGGAGACCAGTGTTGACAATCTATTCTTGAAATCATCGCCTCCCTGACTGTCTAAATCTTCCTTATTTATGTTTGGAAAGTATGTCTTTGAACTGCATTCATCTCAGCACGAATTTACTCAAACATAGAAGCTGATGTTTTAAAACCAGATCTCCTGGCTCGGCACCTATAGCACAGTGGTTACGGTGCTAGCCATATACACCAAGGCTGGTGGGTTCGAGTCTTGCCTGGATCAGCTAAACAACAATGACAACTGCAACCAAAAAATAGCCAGGTGTTGTGGCAGGTGCCTGTGGTCCCAGCTACTTGGGAGGCTGAGGCAAGAGAATCGCTTAAGCCCAGGAGGTTGAGTTTGCTGTGAACTGTGACACCACGACACTCTACCCAGGGTGACATAGTGAGACTCTGTCTCAAAAAAAAAAAAAAAAGATAATAAAGTAAAACAAGATCTCTACATAGGGATTTGCTATACAACATTTTATACATCCATAATTTATGTATTTTCCTTCATTATGCATTTCAGATTCTTATCAAGTGAGGAATGCAGCTTTGATTCTGTCATGTTAATATAATAATATAATACATCATATCATAATATAAGGTAAATATTATTATTATTATAGCTTTTATGAATTCTGATTTTTAAATGCAAGGTGAGCAGATAAAGTGAAAATCAGCCACCAGTGGGTCCTACAGTGTAAATGTGGATGATCAGATGTCTAGCTAAAATAAAGTATTTTCAACTTAGTAGCAGTGACAAATATGTTTCTATTACACAAAAATATTAAAATTGTACATGCCTTTTTAATACTGAGAGAGAGACAGCTACCGAGTTGGAAAGAAAATGTTTGACAGTCACGCTGCTCTTCAGATGGAGACCTAAACACCTTGCCAAAAAACTTTTACTGTATTATCATCCAAAAAGCGCGTCTCTTCAATGGCAATGGTGTGTCTATTTAACTGCTGAAAATTCTGCTTCTTGACGTTTTTCACCTCTTTTTCTTCCAATATATCAATGATTGGAATTTATCTGAATTAAGAAATCTCACCCTTTGGAAGTGTTATGCTTTTTTTTTTATATATATGTCTCATTTGTATATTTGTCTCTTTGATGAGATTAAATACATGATATCAGACAATCATCAAGTTTCAATATTGTAATCATGGAAGAAAAATTCAAATTAGGATTTCTGTACATCTCACTCTCTTTGCTGTGGTGTTTTCTCTTTGAGGGCAAATTTGCACCTTGTTGGGTGTTTACAGCTGACCCACTGATGCCAGACAGTCCTTGTCAATGGCATTTTAGTTTTTGAGGCATGAGTTTTCATCTCTTTAGATGAACCAGGAATTACGGCTTCTTACTTCTTCTTCTTTGTTTTTTTTTTTTGAGTCACAGCGTCAAGCGGTGGCCCTGGGTAGAGTGCTGTGGCATCACAGCTCACAGCACCCTCCAACTCCTGGGCCCAAGCAATTCTCCTGCCTCTGCCTCCCAAGTAGCTGGGACTAGAGGCACCTGCCACAATGCCCAGCTATTTTTTGGTTGCAGCCGCCATTGTTGTTTGGCGGGTCTGGGCTGGATTCGAACCCGCCAGCTCAAGTGTTTATGGCTGGTGCCTTAGCCGCTTGAGCCACAGGCCGAGCTGTCTTCTTACTTCTTAAGTGACTTGGTCTCATTATCTTCACAATATATAAATGAGGACTGAGATGACTGATGAGCTAGAAAATTTCCATACAGGATGCAAATTATAACTATTCTATATCCTATAACTAGGCACCCCTTTATCTTAGATGGAATTGGACTTTCATAGAAATTTTCATAGGAAGTTTTCGTACAGGATGCAAATTATAACTACTTTGTACTGTAACGATGCACCCCTTTATCTTTGATGGAATTGGTTTTTCGGATAAATAAAAAGAAATAAAAAAACCAAATCAGCAGCAATATTCACCAGCATTCTTTTCATGGAGAAAGGATGAAATTTACCCTGGTGAGGATGGAGAAGGAACAGAGCTTATCACAGGGGAAACGGCCTCTGCTGTCGAGGAATTTCCGTCCCTAGAGCTGCTCTGTATTTGAAAGAACCCTCATTCAACAAACATCAATGGATCATCAAATCTATCTATGTATAATACCCTGTGCCAAAATTTGGAAACCCCACCATTCCCCACGCCTGCACCTGGGGCCCCCTAAAAGACTTTTCACCAATCTTTGGGTTACTGGCTTCCAAAAGATGGATACTCATGAAATCACGAGAAGAAATTAAAAAATATGAATTGGGCTGCCATAAATATTCTGGTGCAAATGTCTTTGTGGCAAAATGATTTTTGTTCCTCTGGGTAGATTCCTAATAATGGGATTGTGGGAACAAGAGGAAGGTCAACTTTCAGTTCTTTGAGGATTCCCCATATTTCTTTCCAAAAAGGTTGCACTAATTTACAATCCCACCAGCTCACCTAACATGCACAATGCAAGGATATATTTCAAAACAGCTAAGAGTAAATTTTACATGTCTTACCACAAAAAAAGTGATTATGTTACTCAGTTTGATTTAAGCATTCTGCATTGTATATCAAATCACCACATTGTACCCCATAAATGTGTACGGTTATGATTTTAATTTAAAATTAAAGAAAAAAAAGGAAAACAATATTTGAAAATGTAAGTTCTGTATGCACATATGTGTCCTAGATAACTTCAAATTTCAAATGATTTTGGTGTTTAAATTTCACAATTTCAAGATTGGAATTGTAAGACACTGTTTAAATATTTTGTCACTTATGAAAAATAGTGATGGTGGTAGGAAGTTTTTTTTGTACCGAGAAGAAAACACGTTCCCAGGGCTGTACAAGGATTTGGAAAAAGAGGCTGGGTGTTTTAACCTCTACTTCACAAGATTTATTTTGCAGCACCCTCTTCCTTGGTTACATACCTTGTAAAAACTATATTCAAGTCATATGTACATTTGACACAATAAAACAAAGCTTAACACAACTTCCTTTTCTAAAGCAGCAGTGGGAAAATGGCAACAAATGTGTCAAATGGTTTATGAAGCTAGTATATGATGCCCCATGATCATATCAATGTACACAGCTATGATTTAATAAAAAAAATAAATAAATAAATAAAAAAATAAAAAAAAATGAAAAAAAATTACAACTGTGTTTCTTTATTATTTACAACTACTCATATCATTATGTCTTTGAAACAAACAAAACACTTGGATACTTAAAAAATACTCATACTAAAATCTATTATGGATACCTTGTGAAAAAATGAAATGTTTATATTTTGAAATAAATGCCTCTGCTCTACAAAGATTTCTGTTTTTATTTAACTTTGAAGGTACATCCAGAACAAAGAAAGGAAATCTGAGTCTCCAAGTCACTCTAAGCATCTCAGGGTCCTCTTGCTCTGCTATTTAGGAAACGCCAAATAGGAATACCTTAGCCTCAACATGCTTCATCAGGGCTGGTTACAAATGACCTCTGTTAAGACCCTATTTTATAATTCACAGGCATTGTCTGGTTTTTGCATTTAAAACAACCGCTGGTGGGACCCACCTGGTTAATATTCCTCCTCCCCACATGTGAACCTGCTACGTCAGTGAACTTGGAGGCTGCCGATGCTTTTTTCCCCCATAATATTTGACCTTGATAATTGCTGCAGACACCACAACTTCCCATGGTTTCTGGAATGATTGGGGAATGAAGTATTCTGAGAATTTGGAAGTGGACATTTCTGTGAGCCCTTTTGCAGATACTTTGGAAGAAAATTGTGGCATATGATTGCAAGATTCAAGCCTGGCAACTTTCTGGTGAACCCTGATCTACCTCAGAGTATTTACTACTGTTGACCTATAAATGTGTTGTATTCCATCCAGAGAATCTCCCCAATTATTTCTGTCTAACGGTAGCCTACTAGCTATCCTTAAATGTTGTTTGTTGAATATATCTCACTTTTGTTAAAAATGACAATGACGCACAAAACACTTTATGTTTCTGACAGTAAAAAAATTTATGAAATGGAAATAATATTAAGATTATGGACACATTGGTACGACAGATAGATGTTCTGTTTAGCATCACTGGTACCCTTTAAAATCCACTGGTAAGGCTGGGTGTGGTGGCGCACGCCTGTAATTCCTGCACTCTGGGAGGCTGAGGCAGGTGGATCGCCTGAGTTCAGGGATTCAAGACCAGCTTGAGCAAGAGTGACATCCCAACTCTACCAAAAATAGGAAAATTAGCCTGGCACCTGTAGTCCCAGCTACTTGGGAAACTGAGGGAGGAGGATTGTTTGAGCCCAGGAGTTTGAGGTTGCTGTGAGCTGTGAAGACACAATCTCTACTGAAAAGACCAAAATTAAGCGGGGCGTGGCGGAGGGAGCCTCTAGCACCAGTTACTTGGGAGGCTAAGGGAGGAGGATAGCTTGAGTACAAGAGTTAGAGGTTGCTTTGATGATGGCACAGCACTACAGTTCAGGGCAAAGAAAGATGTTGATGTAATACAAAACAAACATAGTAATGCAAACAGCTGGATTTGAAAAGTTTGCACTCTTTCCTGACTTTAGAGGGGTCTCCAGTATCAGCCTTTGCAATCAGGGGAATTAAGGTTCCTGAAATTGCATAGGGACCTAATAGGCTCTTGTGAGTCCCAGAATATAAGCTGCCCCAACTGTATGCCATGGTCCGTGATTATGCTCCATTGGTGTTCCATCTGCAAACCAGGTCTTGCATATAAATTCTTTCAACTAACCACAACGTCTCCTGGAAGTTTCCAAAGACAGCTTTGGTGACATCATCTGGGCGGTGATTGGGAACCCCAAGCTGAGGCATGAAAACGTCTTTGAGGACCCATGTGTGGTCGCAGATTAACCTGCAGGAATGTTTTTGCTTGCAGGTGGGTGTTTGAATGTGAATTCTTAGTTGATCTCAATTAGCAAGCTCATTCCTTTCCACCAAAAAAAGTGTCGTTGGGTTTCCTTCCTGCCGTCTTTAATAAAAGAAGTCTCTATTTCACTATCAGCAATGGCCAATGACTGGAACATGTGTAGAAGCTTTTTTTCCTAGAAATTGTGTCTGATTTACCTGCTGCATAACCCCAGAAGCATGCATCCAGCACGTACTTGGCGGCAAGTAAATATTTTCTGGGTGGGTGAGAAGCATTTCCAAATGAGACAATAAATTGAGAAAATTCCAGGTCCTTTCCCTAAGTTTCTGCACTCTTCACGGAATCACCAAGAAATTTCCTTATTTCCTAAGCTCATTTTTTGCACAACAATTTCAAGGTAGTTTTCTTCCTGAATAGGTTTTTTTTCTGTAGGACAGCAGCTCTCAAAGGGTAAGCCCGGGGCTTACCTGGGGACCCATTCCTGGGGACCCATTCAGGAAACCCGTGAGGTCAGAATTCTTTTCATGGTAACATGAAGATGTTATTTTGCTTTCTGCTGGGTTGACATTTACACAGTGCAGCAAAAACTATGGGCTTAGCGTGCATCAAGGCAATGTCCCCAAGCTGTATTAGTTGTTAGCTTATTTTTCGCTGTCCTGTATTAACAGCAAGACAGTTCAAAAAACAAATGTGGCACCTAAAAATGTTGTTCATGAAACAAAAATAATCCCTTCACTATATCCTGACCCCAAGTCTGCATCCTTTAAGGACAGAACACCACTTTTACTAGAATCAGGGAATGATGGACAAATGTTTCTTCTGATTTCTGTTTGACAGCTTTTTTTTTTTTTTTTTTAATAAATTAAATGAAGTCAATTCCTTCAAGGAAACCCCTGACAAACGGCTTTTCTTGACAGTGTTGAATCTGGATTGGCAGGAGAATTATAGTCGTAATTTTGAAAAATGTGTAACAGGGTTAGACAGTCGCCCAATCTGTAAAGACTGTTTTTGGCTAGATCTTTGGTGAATGTTTTTTTTTGTTGTTGTTGTTTGTTTTTTAGTGTGTAATGAAATTTGTCACAACCTGCAAATCGGCAAAACTCAAGAAAGCGGCATTTTCCAAATCAGTGTTTTATATGACGTTACACAATCGTGCACGATTAAAAGATCCCGTCCGCCAAGAGGATAGATATTTAATGCAGCTAATTATTATTATTATTATTTTTTTTTTTTTTTTTTTTTGCAGTTTTTGGCCAGGACTGGGTTTGATCCTACCACCTCTGGCACATGGGGCCGACGCCCTACTCCTTTGAGCCACAGGCACTGCCCAATGCAGCTAATTATTACTGTCTATATAGCACAGTAAAAAAGTTCATTGATAATAATTCCAGATTCCATATGACAATCTAAAGTTTCTCCACACCTATGGTGCACTTTACAAGGGTACATGTCCAATATACTAAGTGTAGAGTATAAATGTCTTAAGACAATAATAATTAAGAGAGTGCGGTAAAGGCTGTGTTAACCAGCTTGTTGTAAATATTTCAAATTGTATATAAAACCAGCACACTGTACCCCATAAATGCATAAGTGTACACAGCTAGGATTTCACAAACAAAAAAGAAGCATTCCTTTTTGGGTTTTGGTATAGTATCAAACTCCAACTCCCTGCAAAGACCATTAAAGCATTCTCTAACTTCCAACCAGTGCAAGGAGGTATTTTCTAACATATCTGTCAAAACAGCATATTGCAACAGATTGGACACACGAGATGAAAAGAGTTCACCTGCCTTCTATTAAAGCAGATGTTAAAAAGATTTGCAAAAATGCAAAAGAGTGTCCTCCCTCTTAATAGTTTAACTTTGGATGTCTGTTATTGCTCTTTCAAAATAAATAAATGAGCTCACTTAAAAAATTTCTTGGTTTTGAAGTCCACAAGAGCAAGGATGGGGCATAGCTATAGAGATTGAACTCTCTCACAACACTGAAGGAGTGGAAAGAAATTGTGGAAATTTGAGAATTCTGTTTTGAGAACATATTTGATTTATTAGAATAGCTTTTATTATTATTATTATTTATTTATTTTTTTTTTTGAGAAAGAGTCTCCCTATGTCGCCCTGGGTAGAGTGCCGTGGCAAAACAGCTCAGCGACCTCAGACTCTTGGGCTTAAGCAACTCTTTTGCCTCAGCCTCTAAGTAACTGGGACTGCAGGCACCTGCCACAATGCCCAATTTTTGTTGCAGTTGTCATTGTTGTTTAGCAGGCCCAAGGCTGGACTCAAACCCACCAAGTCTTGGTGCATGTGGCTGGTACCGTAACCAGTGTGCTACGGGTACCAAGCCTATTAGAATAGCTTCTATAAATGTATTTCATTGGCACTGTCTGCAGTGCTCTGCTTGAATCTTAGATGGGCCTTGGTAGGGTCAGATTTCTTTTGAAAGGTTCCATTCCAATCTGAAAATGAATAAAATGGTCCTATCCTATGGGTTCCTTTTCCTCTTTAAGTCACCAACTTCAGTTGGTGCAGACATGCCAGGGACCAGCTCAATTGTGAGTATGTTCTAAAATTTAATTCTGTCCTCCACCCCCCAAAACATTTTTATTTCAGAGAATCACCTCCATATTTTAGGTGATGTGGACAAAACGGAAGCTTCGTGGTGAAGTGTGACCTGCGCGCGGCCAGAAGTTTACCTTTTCCAGAGTCAGCGTTGTGAATCTCTGCGGCCGTTTCCCCTGCAGGCCGAGGGGCACTGCCTTCCAATTAATTGCAGGTGATTTTAGGCTATGACAACCACAGGTGTAAATGTATAATTTAGTTACATCCCAACTGTTGCAAACTGAGTGATGTCAATTATTCAGATACATGGGGAAACTCATTAAAACTCTCTTACTTAAAAAAAAAAAAAATCCAAAAGTATTCCACCCTCCAACAGAAAACTTAATTCTATATCAAGTATGTCAAAACATGTATACATATTTTAAAAACTTTATTAAAATTCTAATAATCTACATCGATAACATTTGTCATCTTGTATGTTTTATCTCCTGTAATTGCAGAAGTCAAATGGGACTTGAATGATATAAATTTAATACAACTTTTAAAATGCGTATACATTTTGGGGCACTTTCTGTATATATGTTACGTCTTATATTTATGCATGTTATATACGTATACAGGAAACAAACATTTCAGATTTAACCAATAATCTTAAATTAGATGCATCTAAATAAGTTACTGATTTTTTCCAAAAATTAAAAAAATAATTATTACATCTTTTCTTCTTCCTTTTTTTTTTTTTTTTTTTTTAATTATAAGAAACGTTTTTTGTTTCCAAGTTTTTTGTTCCTTTTTATTATAAGAATAGTTTTGTGTTTGGTATTTTTAATTTACT